>WNGS01010944.1:33122-48069 GCA_020271785.1 Procambarus virginalis
TTTGAGAATATGCACAAAGTCAGCAATTACTATTCGTATCATCAAGTTATTCTTAGAGTTTTTTTTAGTTTAAAAAATACTTCCACCATCCTACATCCATATTGAGAGAGAAGGTAACATAACCTTATTTATTAAGATAACTAAGGTTATTGCATCTATTTTTAGAAGGGTTTGAATAAAAAGTCATCTTCCATAAAAAAAATATTTTACAGCGTCCATTATTTATGAGCAGTAAGAGGAAACGGGATCCACACATACAATTTCCAAGCATTACAACGCAAACGAGGTAAACATATCATGAAAAACGACAATGATGTAGTATGCATTTAGTCAGCTAGTCAAAACTTAACATATGCGATATGATTTCACAGTTTTACCTTTGCAAGTTTTTCAATGTTTTCTCTTCACTTGTGCTAAGTGAGCCAGACAAAATGTGGCATTGCATTCCCTCTGGAAGACAGAAGAGTTTGGGGAGACGCGATCACTACCCACACTACCTCCTCCTCTTTCTCTTATTAGTCAGTAAACATCCTTTGCATCATTTCTTGACTAAAATAGCACTCCAAAACATATGTGGCCATTTTTATTGTCATTGTTCCACTTATAGTCAACAATTTGTTTCACAGAGTGATGAGTTATGCATAGTGACGAGATTTCACGGTGAGCATAGTTTTAAGAGAGTTCACACAAGAGAGTTCACACTGTATTAATTACGGTCGTGGTTATGTTATGTTATGTTTATGAAAATCATTGCTTCTTATTTTAGCCATTTTCACTTCGCTCTGCTTTTCAGTCTTCTCATGTTCTTTCAAATAAGTTTGCTTACTGTTTTTTCCACTAGATGCTTCACACTACATATATTAATCAACTTTCAAATTCTTTACAACTTCAGTTCAGTTTCTTTTCAATATCACAGCTTTTATTGTTTCCCCTGTCGGTATCTAGTTCAGGACATCATATTATCAATGTCATTACAGTTTGTCAACACGTGCACTTGACTTGACTTATTTATATTTTCTCATTCTTTTCAAATAATTATATTCGGTAACCATGTTCCCGTCTCCACTCCAAACCGACCTGCGGTCCGAGTCGGGACCGTAGGTCCTGACTGGTTGGAGTGGAGACGGGAACATGGTTACCGAATATAAATTATTTGAAAAGAATGAGAAAATATAAATAAGTCAAGTCAAGTGCACGTGTTGACAAACTGTAATGACATTGATAATATGATGTCCTGAACTAGATACCGACAGGGAAACAATAAAAGCTGTGATATTGAAAAGAAACTGAACTGAAGTTGTAAAGAATTTGAAAGTTGATTATATATGTAGTGTGAAGCATCTAGTGGAAAAAACAGTAAGCAAACTTTATTTGAAAGAACATGAGAAGACTGAAAAGCAGAGCGAAGTGAAAATGGCTAAAAATAAGAAGCAATGATTTTCATAAACATAACATAACATAACCACGACCGTAATTAATACAGTGTGAACTCTCTTGTGTGAACTCTCTTAAAACTATGCTCACCGTGAAATCTCGTCACTATGCATAACTCATCACTCTGTGAAACAAATTGTTGACTATAAGTGGAACAATGACAATAAAAATGGCCACATATGTTTTGGAGTGCTATTTTAGTCAAGAAATGATGCAAAGGATGTTTACTGACTAATAAGAGAAAGAGGAGGAGGTAGTGTGGGTAGTGATCGCGTCTCCCCAAACTCTTCTGTCTTCCAGAGGGAATGCAATGCCACATTTTGTCTGGCTCACTTAGCACAAGTGAAGAGAAAACATTGAAAAACTTGCAAAGGTTAAAACTGTGAAATCATATCGCATATGTTAAGTTTTGACTAGCTGACTAAATGCATACTACATCATTGTCGTTTTTCATGATATGTTTACCTCGTTTGCGTTGTAATGCTTGGAAATTGTATGTGTGGATCCCGTTTCCCTCTTACTGCTCATAAATAATGGACGCTGTAAATATTATTTTTTATGGAAGATGACTTTTTATTCAAACCCTTCTAAAAACTAGATGCAATAACCAAGTTATGTTTACCTTCTCTCTCAATATGGATGTAGGATGGTGGAAGTATTTTTTTAAACTAAAAAAAAACTCTAAGAATAACTTTGATGATACGAATAGTAATTGCTGACTTTGTGCATATTCTCAAAACTTAGTTTTCTGAAAAAAGCGTCAAATTAGATGCGAGCTAAGATTTGAAAACAGAAGTTGGGTGATGTGTGGGTTATTTGTGCGGAGTCGGGGATATGATCACCACATACAAGTTTCTCAAAGAAAATGATAAGCTATGTAAGGACATTTTATTTAGCACACTATACATCCATGCAGAAGTGAGGTTTCCCTTTGATGGCTGTGCATGTGACAATGTAAAATTAAAATGTGCAAAGATGTTTCAGAGTGCTATTTTAGTCACGAAATGATACAAAATTGTGTTTATTGACTAGTAGCAGGTATGGTGTGTGATATTGTGCTCCCTAACCTAGTCATGCAAAAGATAACAACAATAGGTACACCGCTCGAAATGCTCGCTCCTGCAGTCATGTAGTAGTAGCCCTCATGGCTATTTGATTTGATAGAAGAAAAAATTGAAGACTAGTAGTCCCTGTTTTTTTAAAGTGAAAAACTATAAACTATAAAATGTTTGACTGACTGACTGCTTTTCTGGTCAGGTCTGCAGGTCTGCAAAAATAATAGTAATGTAGGTAGCGAACATGTCTCCTCAGCTCTTCGATCTTCTGCAAAGCCTTTCCTCCTATCTCAACCCTATTAGTTCATGTTCTCGTGCTTCACTTTTTTGTTAAAACTAAATCCACACACACGCGATATGAAATGTGAAAAATCTTACATTATGCTATGTTATCAGTGCTTGAATAAAATTATTAAGAGTGCTGAACATTCTGTGTCATTGTCTTGATACGATATTAAAAGTCTATGTTTTCGCTGGGCTACTGTTGCGCACAGTCATCTCGCTAAGGCTGGACAGTGTCAGAACTGTCAAAATGATGTACCTTGCAAACATCCGCTATGGTGGATTATGCTGCACCTCTGCTTGTTTTGATGACTGAAAGGAGTTTGATGATACGAACAGTAATTGGTCACATTGTGCATATTCTCAAAACATAGTTTCTGCAAACAAAAAAATAACAGTAAATTAGATGTGAGCTGTGATTTGAAAACGGAAGATGGGTGATATGTGGGTTATTGTGTGGACTCTGGAGATATGATCACCACATATAAGTTTCTCAAAGAAAATGATAAGCTAGGTAATGACCGATTATTTAACACACAAGACATCCGTGCAGTAGTCAGATTCCCTTTGATGGTTGTGCATGTGTCAATGAAAAATTTAAAGTGCAAAGATGTTTCGGAGTGCTATTTTAGTCAAGAAATGACACAAAATTGTGCTTATTGACTAGTGCGAGGCAGGACAAGAGATCAGGAGGTATATGTTGTGATCACTCAGTTAACAAAAAAAATATTAGAATTTGTATGTGGTGAACACATCTCCCCAACTCTTCTGTGCATATTTCACAAAGTCTTTCTTCCTAACTCTCCCCTCTTAGTTCGTGGACTGGTGGCCGTCCTTTGTTTAAAATTAAATCTACAAAGCTTCACATTTTTCAAAAATGTTATTTGGTCATCAAAGAGAAAGATGATTTCCACGTTACGTTACGTTACGTAACGATATAAAGTGTTACAAGAACTGAACAGGCCTGCGTAAATATTTTATTTGTGTTTGGATGTAATGGTAAAACATGGTTCACATTTTTCAATAATGTTATTTGGACATCAGACAGAAAGTTGATTTCCACGTTATGTTACTAAGTGTAAGGGGTAAGCAGGAGCGGGTATAGTGTGGGATAATGTGGTCATTAACCCAGTCATGTGATAGACAGACATCGAGAGGTACACTGCTCGAATGCTCGCTCCCTCAGTCATGTGGTATATTTTGGACGGCAGTTTCGCTAATGTATGTATGTTTTACCATGATAAATTTGTAAGTGCCTTATGTTATGATAAATATGTAACTGCATTATGAATATGTAACTGCAATATGTTATGATATGTCTACTAGTTATTGAATAAAAACGTATTAAGAGAGAGAGAGAAGGATAAACTATTTTTTCACCCACTATGCTAACACCAGTCTCTGTATTAGAATTTGCAGGTGGTGATCATGTCTCTCCAAACTTTTCTGTTTGTCTTCCAGCGTGGTAAGTCCTCTGTTGATCACGTGAGGAATGGGATGGCAACTCTACATTATGTGTTGTTATGGGATAAGAACGTTGAACATTCTGTGACATTGTCTTGCTATGATATTAATACTGATGCCAGCAGTGCCATACAGTCCTAATGGCATAAGACCAACCTAACGTCATTTTTTTCAAATGGTATTTGATTATCAGACAGACAGAATGAAGTTCGAAAAATTAACATTAGTTTTCTATCCTCTGGTGAGCTATCCGTCTAAGTGAAAGGAAGACAAAAAAAAGATACGTGAACAGCGGCATCAGGAGAAAGGAAATGATGTTACTTTTCCCTATTTAATGATCTGAATAGAGCGAGAGAGAGAGAATGATATTCTGGATTGCAGAAAGTTGATGTTTTCAGCGTTACGTTACGTTACGTTACAGCTGTTACAGGGGCTAAAACTGTAGACAGTAATATTTATATGGAAAGAGATGTAATGGAGATATTGTGATGTGTTTGGCTAAACGTGGCTCACATTTCAATAATGATATTCGGACATCGGACAGAAAGATGATTTCCACATTACGTTACTAAGTGCCTCACTCACTCCTTCAGTATGAGAGCGTTGAACATTCTGAGACATTGTCTTGCTATGATATTACGAGTCTACTGTTGCGCACAGTGCAATACAGTCCTAATGACATAAGACCAAGCTGATGTCATTTTTCAAAAATGCTATTTGATCATCAGACAGAAAGAAGTTTTCCCCGTTACGTAATGATAGTCATAACCTAGAGCTAACTATTTCACTATCGTCTCATCCGGTCTTATTCTCATCGATCGCTGTTTCACATTTGGATAATGTAGGTCTTAGAGACAACCTTGAACTCTGGATAATGAACAAGTCAATTTAATAATAGTAGTGAGACTATGACTTTCCACTAAACAAGCTCGTGCTAATATTTTATTGTGTTTGGAATGTAAGGGCAAAACACGGATCACATTTTCAATATTGTTATTCAGACATCGGACAGAAAGTTGCTCGTTACTCTTAAAATGATATTTGGGCAAAGAACGATGTTAGCATAGCGTGTTGCTCACGTTACGTTACAAGATTATAAAGGGTAAGAGTGATGGGGCTGAAAATTGACATTAGTCTTCCATCCTCTGGTGGGCTGTCCGTCTAAGTAAAAGGAAAAAAACAAACAAATATGTGAACAGCGGCATCAGGAGAAAGGAAATGATGTTACTTTTCCAGCTATTAAATGATCTGAATAGAGAGAGAGAGAGAGAGAGAGAGAGAGAGAGAGAGAGAGAGAGAGAGAAGAGAGAGAGAGAGAGAGAGAGAGACCACTGACTGACTGCTATGTGTATCCCATGCAGATGTTTTACAAAAAAAAAATTATGATTTGTTATAAAAATAATAAGATTGAGATCACCTTATGACTCTCGTTACTCTTAAAAATGCTATTTGAGCAAAGAATGATGTTACCATGTTGGTCACGTTACGATACAAGGTTACACATATGATCAGAAATAATACTAAAGGCTTTGCACAGAACATCCGGTCTGGGAAGGGTGAAGTGATGCTCAATGGTTTTGGCATGGAAAGGAGGGGGGTGGAGTGGGGATGGGGGAATGGTGGGGGTGGATGGGTGAGGGTAGGGTCATCCCACTACCTCGCCCATGTCACTACGCCTCAAACCAGCATGAAGGTTAGACCCTAGCGAGACGGGTTGATGTTTCACTCATTCAGGAGTCTTGAACATTCTGTGTCATTGTTGTTCCTATGATAACGCCTTTGTGTTTTTATAAGGTCTGCACAGCAATAACGGGTGTAGAAGAAGAGGTGATAGAGATTGAGAAAACACGCTTACATTTCAATGATATTTATTGGGAGAGCCGATGTTGGGATCACAGTTAACAAAATTTGTAGGTAGTGATCACGTCTCACGCGTTGATGTGCAGACTTATTTGAATTTTCTAACTGACGCGTCATGATTGTAACTTGATTAGCTAAAATGAATTGAGGGTTGTCCTTGACCCTTTGTGTCCTGCCTTATGACGGGAAGGATCAATGGAGTGGATGAGGACTCCCAATCTATCTGTCTACAGATTGGATGATTGGCTAGGATGACCAGCTTATTATTATTATTATTATTATCGTTGTAAATCGCTTAAGTGTTTAATAAAAGAAATAAATTTATATAATGTGTTTACTTTACCCCGTTTTATTGCATATAATCTCTGCTGAGGGGAGATATGACGCCACCTACGCTAGAAAAGAGAAACGTTTCCGGTCAAATGAGAAGTGATTGATTGATGGTTGACAGGTGATGGCCTGTTGGGGGAGAGCATCTCTCAGTCCGCTCTAAGACATCGAAAAGTACTTAAGGTTAATGGTTCACTTCCTGCGGCCACTCCCTTCTCTTCCTCCTACCCTCCTGTCTGTCCTGTCTGTCTGTCTGTCTGTCTGTCTGTCTGCCTCTTTCTTTCTCTCCTACCCTCCTGGCACTTCATGGATAATGGATGTCCCCTCACTTTCCCCTCCTTCTCTCGTCTTAACTCCCTGCCCCCTCTCAGGTATTGGGGGTCCCCCTCCCTCCACATGTCCGCATACCAAGCACATAGCTTCCACCCCCTACCCAACGGAAGCTGACAAACCACAAATGGCTCTCACCGAGGGGGATCCCCTCACTCTCCCTCAGACTCCCTATCCTCTCCCTCCCTCACCCCTGCCCCTCCCCTACCCCAACAACATATGTTGGACCTCTAGAGCACTCACCACATACTCTAGGCGCATAACATACATAGTCTTAATCATAAACTATTATCTACACACAGGATTAAGTCTATGGAAAACAACATACATATTCATTTACTCTCAACAACATAACCACATACCCTTACTTTACTTTACCTCATACCACATAGCCCTACATACTCCCCAAACAACATGACCACAATCTTCCCTGACCACATACCCAAACACCAAATGCTTACACGCGTCCGACACGCCACAACTTCCGGGAAAACCCCGCGCGGGCTCTAGTCCCCATGGGTTCACCTGGCCATGGCGCGCGGTGCTCTAGTCCCCGGGGGGTCCATCTGGCAGATGGCGCGCGGTGCTCTAGTCCCCTTTTCACTACTTGGCCTGCTGCTTACTCGCTGGACACTCCCTAGGTGTGCTATGGCTGCTGCTTACCCCAGGACTCCCAGTGTGCTATGGCTGCTGCTAACCCACAGGACTCACAGGTGTGCTATGGCTGCTGCTAACCCACAGGACTCACCAGGTGTGCTATGGCTGCTGCTAACTCGCTGGACTCACCAGGTGTGCTATGGCTGCTGCTTACTCGCTGGACTCACTAGGTGTGCTATGGCTGCTGCTAACTCCCACGGACTCACCAGGTGTGCTATGGCTGCTGCTACTCACAGGACTCACCCGTGTGCTATGGCTGCTGCTAACTCGCTGGACTCACCAGGTGTGTTATGGCTGCTGCTAACTCACAGGACTCACCAGGTGTGCTATGGCTGCTGCTAACTCACAGGACTCACCAGGTGTGCTATGGCTGCTGCTAACTCACAGGACTCACCAGGTGTGCTATGGCTGCTGCTAACTCACAGGACTCACCAGGTGTGCTATGGCTGTTGCTAACTCACAGGACTCACCAGGTGTGCTATGGCTGCTGCTAACCCACAGGACTCACCAGGTGCTATGGCTGCTGCTAACCCACAGGACTCACTAGGTGTGCTATGGCTGCTGCTAACTCACAGGACTGACCAGGTGTGCTATGGCTGCTGCTAACCCACAGGACTCACCAGGTGTGCTATGGCTGCTGCTAACTCACAGGACTCACCAGGTGTGCTATGCTGCTGCTGCTAACTCACAGGACTCACCAGGTGTGCTATGGCTGCTGCTACCCACAGGACTCACCAGGTGTGCTATGGCTGCTGCTAACTCACAGGACTCACCAGGTGTGCTATGGCTGCTGCTAACCCACAGGACTCACCAGGTGTGCTAGCTATGGCTGCTGCTAACTCACAGGACTCACCAGGTGTGCTATGGCTGCTGCTAACCCACAGGACTCACCAGGTGTGCTATGGCTGCTGCTAACCCACAGGACTAGTTTTTAACGAAAATTCCAATCGGTAAAAGCTTGGAAGCAATTCTTCCAGGGAAGGGTGGGGAGGACGAGAGGAGGGGGTAGGAGGACGTGGGAGGGGGAAGGGTGAGGAGGAGGACGAGGAGAAATGGAGGGTGAAGTGGTGGTAGGAGAGAGGGGGGAGGGTCGGAATAGGGGAACGGTGGGGAGGACAAGGGGGGGTGAAGGGAGGATGGGGAACGCACCTGGGCACAGCCGGGTACCCCTCCTATATATGTGGTTAGATAGACATATTGATGGATAGATAGATAGATGGGGATATGAAATACATTTAGACCCGGGCTACGCCGGGTACCCCGTAAGTAGGTCTATACTGTAGGAGTGAATGTCTGTCTGTTAAAAGATGGAGGCCACACAATTGGAGCTAGCCTCTCACAATTGGCACAGGGAATGGTCCGGGGTATGGAATGAAAATAGGCTGTCGCGGTCGCCAAAATTCCAAAGGGACTGTGTGTCAGAGGGCCACATTAACACCCTTACCCCACACGCACAAAACATTTTTCAAACAGCTTTAATTGATAATAGACTAGTAACACTATACTATTGATAGAGTAATCACACTAACGTGATGCATCAATGAGAAAATCCGTAGGAGCCGTGACGAGGGTTCGAACCTAAGCGCTGGGTGTTCCTAGGCACACACTCTAGACATCTAGGCCACGAAATGCATAATGAATCACGTGAGGGCGATTATTATTTGTGTAATGAAAGAGGAGCGTCAGAGGTAGAACATTCCTAGATGACAGAGCCAGTATGCATGTGGGGGGGGGAGGGTGTGAAACTCTGGTTTGGCTTCAGTGGAATCCTCAGGAATCTTCGTGTGTTCAGTAGTACCGCAGGGTATAATTCCTTGACTATTGTGACTTAAAGTGAAAGAATAGAGCAGTGGCTATTCTGGCTGGTGGAATGCCAAACACTTAAATAATAAGTAAAACAAGAAAATAAACTATTTCTGAACTCTTTACGGTGTGAGAGCTGCGGGATAAATTCCAAAAGAATGAAACCACAATTGGCCCCGATATGTATAACGAGTATTACCTTCCCAAAAATTCAGTTTACAGAAGATGCCTGTGTCCTGGCACTCTCCTTTATGCAGTGAGTCTGGTCAACTCCGCGTCCCGTCAATAAAGACAGCCTTGATATGTCCTTCCCACATGTGCTAGCCCTTCGACACATCTTGGACATCACCTAGCAGGAACAAGGGTGACAAACAACAATGTCCTGAGGAGAGCAAGAATCACCAGCATATACACAATGCTGAAACAGAGATGAATGCTCTGGCTCGGGCACGTTGTGCGAATGAGCGACGGCAGGATCCCCAAGGATCTCCTGTACGGAGAGTTGATGCAGGGGAAAGTGTCCAACAGGCAAACCCCAGCTACGGTACAAAGACGCATGCAAGAGGGACCTAAAAGCCATGGACGTCGATCTTGCTATGTGCGAGACACTGGCTGCAGACCGTTCAACCTGGAGGCAGTCTGTTCAAAGAGGTCTCTCCAAGTTCGAGGAGTCATTTGCCAAGAAATCGGAGGCAAAGAGGCAGAGAAGGAAAGCCAGTAGCTAGGAAAACAGACCAGAATCGGACTTCGTTTGTGCTCTGGATGGACTGCCACTCTCGGATTGGCCTCATCAGTCCACCAGACGCTGCACCAGGATTGACAACCAGGGCGCAACTCCATAGTCTCCCGAGACTGAAGAAGGATGCCTACTACTACTACTACTACTACTATTATTTATGACGGTTATATTAGGGAAAGTGTTTTATTAATTAATTAAAATATTACCCTTTCAGGTGGCTCGCCACGTGTCTTCATCGGTCTAGCCTAATCTATATTACTAGACAGAAATAGTAGATTTAACAGGTTATCGGATAAAGAACACTTCCCTTATTGTTGACGAAGGTCGTGCTGATGATGGGAGATTTGCGATCTCACAATACTGCGTCTAGAGTAAATATTCATGACGCTTTTTATTGCGCTCCTAGACGAGACTTTGGTGGTAAAACAAGTTATGGCGTCTCACTACATCTCGGTCAAGTGATGCCATCGAAAAACCGGTTCTAATACTGCCCTTGTATTGACAAACACACACCACAAACACATCACACAACACACATACATACCAAACACACACACACACTACACGGCCACACACACACACCACACATACATACAAACACACACACACACCACACACACACATACACCGCACACACACACACACACAATACCAACACACACCACATACTCATACGAGGCACACATACAGACACACAGCAACGACACATACAAACACACACAAACACACCACACACATGCATACACAAAACACACACATGACAGACCAAAAACACACCACTCACACATTACTAAACACAGACACCAAACACACACACGAGACACACACACACACAACACACACACAGTATGTGTGGTCTGGCTGCTTTGTGATGTGTGTTTTTTTGGTGCTCCACTATTTGTACTCGCCTATTGTGTGCTTGCGGGGGTTGAGCTTTGGCTCTTGGTCCCGCCTCTCAACTGTCAATCAACTGGTGTACAGGTTCCTGAGCCTATTGGGCTCTATCATATCTACATTTAAAACTGTATGGACGTCAGCCTCCACCACATCACTGCCTAATGCATTCCATCTGTTTAAACTACTCTGAACACTGAAAAAGTTCTTCTCTATCGTCCCTGTGGCTCATTTGGGTACTCAGTTGTCCCGTTGTGTGTGTGCCCCCTAGTGTTAAATAGCCTGTCTATATCTACCCTATCAATTCCCTCAGAATCTTAAATGTGGTGATCATGTCCCCCTAACTCTTCTGTCTTCCAGCGAAGGACAGTGTGTGTGTGTGTGGGTGTGTGGTTGTGTGTGTGTGTGTGTGTGTGTGTTGTGTGTGTGTGTGTAGTGTGTGTGTGTGTGTGTGTGTGTTAGAGATATAATAGTAGTAGAAATAATAGAGGAAACATAAATTGGTGAGAGAGGCCGGGTCCAAGAGCTAATGGCTGGATTCTGCAGATACAAAATAATAGTAAATACACACACAAACATACTAAATAAATGGATAAACTACCAAACACACACAAACCAAACACAAATCATACCACAACACATAACTCATGAAACATACACATACCAACCACTATCCAGAAACACACACACCACCAAAACATACAAAAAAACACACACAAACATCACGACCCAAACTTAAACACACATATCAAACACTCACACACACCACATCACACACACTACACACCACACACAACACACACACACACACACACACACACACACACACACACACACACACCACACACACACAAGAAACTTTCTAAGTTTACGACGTCAAGGGACCGACAAGAACGAGAGGAGGGGGATGAACCAGCCTTGCTCTATCTGATATTTACCCTAAATGAGTCGGATATAAGAGAAGATAAGTTGGAAGCCCCCTTGGGAATGAGTAGATCATAATGTATTGAGCTTTGAGTACCTGGTTGAGCTAGGAATTATCACCCCCAAAAAAGAACTGGGAAACAACAGGGCTGGCGTACCGGAAGGGAAACTATGAGAGAGATGAATAAATTCCTATGGGATATACATTGGGACACAGAACTCGGGACCAAGTCCGTACAAGACATGATGGACTATGTCACCCAAATATGTCAGGAGGCGTAAGCAGGTTTGTCCCAGCCCAACAGGAAAAACAGAGAGGCAAAGAAGAATCCGTGGTTTTAATAGGGAATGTATGAAAGCAAGGAGACTGAACAAAAGGGCATGGAGGAACTGTCCGTAATAACAACACCAAGAAAGTAGAGAGAGATACCAGAGAACCAGGAACGAGTATGTTAGTGTGAGAAGAGCAGCTGAGAAAAGGTATGAAAATGATATAGCAAATAAGCCAAGACCGAACCAAAGCTACTTACACAGTCACATCAGGAGGGAGAACAACAGTGAAGGAACAGGTGATGAAACTTAGGGTGGGCGAGGACAGGTACACAGAGAATGACAAAGAGGTGTGTGAAGAAACTCAACAAAGGTTCCAGGAGGTCTTTACAATAGAACAGGGAGAAGTCACGCGCTAGGAGAGGTGGCAGCAAACCAGATGACCTTGGAAAGGTTCGAAATTACGAGATGAGGTCAAAGAAGACCTATTGGAGCTGGATGTGAGAACAAGCTGTAGGCCTGATGGAATCTCACCATGGGTATTGAAAAGCGTCCAGGAGCACTTTGCTTGCCTACTCTCCAATGTGTATAGTAGGTCACTGGAAACGGGAGACCTTCCAGAAATATGGAAGACTGCTAATTTAGTACCAATATTAAAAAGGGTGACAGACAAGAGGCACTGAACTACAGGCCAGTGTCCTTAACTTGTATACCATGCAAGGTGATGGAGAAGATTGTGAGAAAAAATACCTGGTAACACATCTGGAGAGAAGAGACTTCGTGACAACCCATCAACATTGGGTTCAGGGAAGGGTAAAATCTTGCCTTACAGGCTTGATAGAATTCTACAATCAGGTGACAAAGATTAAGCAAGAAGAGAAAGATGGGCGGACTGCATTTAATTGGACTGTCGGAAAGCCTTAGACACAGTACCCCCATAAAGGTTGATGCATAAGCTGGAGAAACAGGCAGGGTGTAGCTGGTAGGGCGCTCCAGTAGATAAAGGAGTACCTAAGCAATAGGAAGCAAGAGAGTTATAGTGAGGGGTAAGACCTCAGAATGGCGTGAAGTCCACCAGTGGAGTCCCAGCAGGGCGTCTGTGCTTGGACTATACCTGTTTCTGATATACGTAAATGATCTCCCAGAGGGTGAGTTCATTCCACTCATTCCTCTCAATGTTTGCTGACGACGCCAAAAATTATGAGAAGGATTAAGACAGATGGAGGACAGTTTGAGGCTTCAAGAAGACCTGGACAAGCTGCAGGAATGGTCGAACAAATGGCTGTTAGAGTTTAACCCAAGCAAATGTAATGTAATGAAGATAGGGGTAGGAAGCAGGAGACCAGATACGAGGTATCACTTGGGAGATGAAATACTTCAAGAGTCAGAGAGAGAGAAAGACCTGGGGGTTGATATCACGCCAGACCTGTCCCCTGAAGCTCATATCAAGAGGATAACATCAGCAGCATATGCCAGGTTGGCTAACATAAGAACGGCCTTTAGAAACTTGTGATAAGGAATCTTTCAGAACATTATATACCACATATGTCAGACCAATCCTGGAGTATGCGGCTCCAGCATGGAGTCCATATCTAGTCAAGCATAAGACTAAACTGGAAAAGGTCAAATGGTTTGCCACCAGACTAGTACCCGAGCTGAGAGGTATGAGCTACGAGGAGAGACTACGGGAATTGAACCTCACTTTCGTTGAAGACAGAAGAGTTAGGGGGGACATGATCACAACATTCAAGATTCTCAAGGGAATCGACAGGGTTGATAAAGACAGGCTATTTAACACAAGGGGCACACGCACTAGGGGACACAGGTGGAAACTGAGTGCCCAATGAGCCACAGAGATTTAGAAAGAACTTTTTAGTGTCAAGAGTGGTTGACAAATGGAATGCATTAGGAAGTAATGTGGTGGAGGCTGACTCCATACACAGTTTCAAGTGTAGATATGATATAGAGCCCAATTGGCTCAGGAAACTGTACACCTGTTGATTGACGGTTGAGAGGCGGGACCAAAGAGCCAGAGCTCAACCCCCGCAAGCACAACTAGGTGAGTACACACACACACACCAGGCACATTCACACACATCAAATACACAAACACTCACACCAAACACACATACACATACCAAATGCACATTAAACACCCACCCACATAAACACACTAAATAATTGTACTTAATTTAAAATTAATGCATTAAACATGAAAAAACGCCATTTGTATGTTTGCAAAATTGGCTCAAGAATTTGTTTGGTTGAAAGTGACGTATTATAATCGTTAAAAATGCGAATTTTTATAAATTGTTACAGTGAGAGAATCCGTAGGAGCCGTGATGAGGGTTCGAATCCATGCGCTGGGTGTTCCCAGGCTCATGCTCTAGACAACTAAGCCACGATATATAGTGTTAAGATAATCTCCTGCTTAGGCAAGGAGATCGTGCCTATTCCTTTACCGCCAGAAGCCGGGTCTAGACAGACACCACCACCACCCTCAAATACCCAACACACCTGGACACTGCTGTCTGGAGGCCCAGCTCCACTCGCTGGTCAACTAGCCTAACTGCTTGTGTGAGACTGCCGGCGACAATTCCCTGCACATCAGCGCCACCTACACTAGGACCTGGCGTGTATATAAGCAGCTCACCACCGGCCAGACCTCAGAATACTATTAGTGCTCGAAGCTGCAAGATCTACTCTCGCTCCCCTGGGTGTCGGTAGACTGGAGCAGCTCTTGTATAAAGTATATGTCCTGCACCTTTAATTTTGGTATTAACGTAACTGTCACATTTTTACATTTCTTTTGCATTGTATTTAGTGTTCTCGCCAAGTATCATAGAGGAATTGTTTTATTTTTTGTTAAAGTAATTTAGTTATATTAAATATTTAAGTTTTTCAT
>WNGS01010945.1:0-36608 GCA_020271785.1 Procambarus virginalis
CCAGGGAGGCCGAGCGCGTGCCAGTGCAGGAAGGGTGTGTCGTCCCTAGCAGTGCTCCCCCTTTTCAACAGGGGAGTCCTACTACTTCGTTCATTCTCCCCCACTGGTGCTAAAACCCCAGTCCCCTATCGCCCCAGCCTGGACACCCAAGCATCCACTCAGGGCGGCCTCTCACAGGCGACCCCTCCACCGGTGGTCCGATGGCTCACAAGGCCCCTACATGGTGCCCTTGAGCATGTACACCACCCAAAGAGGGGGCACAGGTAACCCACACCTGTCCCAGGGAGGTGTACGTGAGCCCCTCACCATGGCAAGGAGGCACCACGGAGGGGAGGAATCCACATCTTTATATTTGCCCTCTTGCCAAGTATTCTTATATATCTATGTCTAGCTTCCAAGACAAGCACGTTATTACTTGATTGCAAACTGTTTATTGCTCGTAGTGAGGAAAGGGAGTCAGAAATAATCATTCCTTTGAATTGTGCTGCCATCAGGCTGATGAGCAATAACAGCACTTCCTGCCCTCCCTGTAGCTGTATTGAGTGATCTGTCAGTGTATATGGACTGTGCAATGTTGTTTTCAGCTTGTATATTGTGAATGTGTTCTATGGTGCTTAATTTAGCAGCAAGCTGAGCATGAGGGTTGTTTGTGATTAGTTTCTTGGTGGGGTATGCAGGAGTCAGGATGTCAAAAGGTACTATCTGCCAGGGTGGAAGGAAGTCCTGTACTCTTTCATCTGCATATACATCATGCAGTCCCATCATTTTAATATGAGTGGCTGTTCTTCGAATCCATTTAGACTCTCTAGTTCCATTTCCTATGTGTTCTAACAGTGCAACTGACACAATGTTGTTTTTGTTATCACGTAGAAGCTTTAGTCCCATCATAAGATTAATTTCAAATATTCTATCTCTAATGCTAAGTATATTTAATTCTTTCCGCATGTTGAGAACTTTGGTAGTTATAGGACAGACAAGTATAATTCTGAGTGCTTCATTTTGCATTTTTTTCCAGTCTATCAATACTTTTGCCATTTTGCAGGACAAAAGCTGGTGCATGATAGTCTATCAGAGACTTTATATACGCTAAATACATCATTCTTGCTATTCTAATATTAACAGTACTCCAGTACTCTCTCTCTTTCTGTCCTGCGGTGTGGGGACGAGGGTCACTCTAAGTCGGAGTGCACTTCTCCCCAGGCTCGCTGCCTCAATTGCAGTGAGGCCCACCTTGCCTTCTCCTGCATGTGTGTGCATTACAAGCTTGGAAGGAGGAACAGAGGGAGACGAGGAAGAAGACACAGGAGACACGACAGACTGGGAAGAAAGAAGGGGAACTCCAAACAGAGAGCCACGAGAGGGACCCTTCAAAACAGAACGCAAAGGAACAGAGGTGGCGGCGGTGGGCGTGTCTGGGTCTAAGGGCCGGAAACAGTTGAGAGACGGAGGAAGGCGGGAAGAACGAGGAGAGGAAGAGCGCAATACGTGAGCATAAGAGACGTTAGCGTAAGGCGGGAGACGACGAACTTGGCGCTTGTAATGCACTGCTTCCCATCTTTCTCCTCAGACTACTGGCTCTCCAAGCCGCCTGTCAGTGCGTGCTGATGTCCATCACTCGCCCAAAAGCCATCGTGTCTGCTCTCGTTCTGCTTCTCCTGTTGAGACACTAGAATCTTCTGCCCAGTACATTGTTGCTGGGACACGTGTCTCTTTGAGTCACAAGCGTAAGCCAGGCTCCTCTCCTTCCTCCTCCCTGACAGAAGGCTTCGCTTTCTTCCTCGACCGAACTTCTGACTCTCTCGCTTCTTCCCCACCCGTTTCGGTGGTTGCGCCTCCTGTTCCTGCTATGGAGGTTTCTTTGGCCCCCGCTTCCCTCTCAGTTGCTGCCCTTGCTGAGGTGCACTCCCCTCTTTCTACTCCTCCACCTGCTGCTGTCCTTGACTGCTCCTCTCAGTTGTCTCCTCCTCAGGACCCCGCCCGTCCACCTCTGGTCTGTTCTCCTGCTTCCTTCCCTCCATCTTTGTTCGGTTTACCCATGCCCCCTAACCCTGACTTTGCTGACCCTGAGCTTCTTTGATGTGTTATGTTCCTCTTTCACCTTTGTTTCTTCCTTGTTCTCTGTTGCTGTCCTTTCTTTTCTTGTCGATGTCTATTCTTCAATGTAACGATCGGGTTATTATGCCAATTTCCTTGAACTCCAACTTCTGATTTTGCAGTTTTCGCCCCTTTGTTTCTGTCTCCAGGAGCCGATGCTTGGTGCTCGTCCTGGTCGCTTTCGTGGCTATCTCTTTCTCTACCCCCCCCACCCCAGCTGTTGCTGGAGCTCCTTAACTCTTCTGCACTCTTGATTTGCTCTGACGTTCCCCTTGACCCTTACTTTTTCCTTCGCCTCTCCATTGTTCTGCTGCTCGAATCTTTGTGGTGAAATGGTACACTGTTTGTTCCATTTATCTCCCTCGAGTGTCCCGCTCTCTCTTCCCGATCTGAAACACCTACTGGACTCCTTGCCGGAGCCTGTGCTCCTGCTAGGTGATTTCAATTGTCGTCATTCCCTTTGGGGTGATGTTTGATGAACACCCGGGGTCGTCTTCTTGAGCTGTTTATTTTTTCTTCTTCCTTGTCTTTTCTGAATTCTGGTGAGCCCACGCATTTGGACTCTAGGACTAGCACCCTTTCCTGTCTTGATCTTTCTCTTTGCTCCTCTTCTCTTAGATTTCACGTGGCACGTTCTTGATGACCTCCATGGGAGTGACCATTTCCCCATCCTTGTTACCTTTCTCTCTTTTCACCCTCCCCTCTCTTTCCCTAGGTGGCAGTTTACTAAGGCGGACTGGAACCTATTTACCCTCAGTGCTGCTCTCTCTGACCTCTCCCTCGCTCTCTCCTCCTTTTTCATGACACCGTCTTCGACGCTGCCCTCCACTTTATTCCTCACTCTTCCTCTCGGGGTCCATGGAAGTGCGTTCCCTGGTGGAATGCAGACTGTGTTCGGGCTGTCCACTGTAAGCATGCGGCCTGAAAGAGACACCGCCATCGGCAGACAGCCGATTCTTCTCTTTTCTTTCGGAAGGCGAGTGCGGTGGCCCCTAGGGCCATCCGTACGGCTAAACGTGAATGTTGGGCATCTTATGTCTCCATCATTACGTCCGAAAGTCCTCTGCCGCAGATCTGGAAGCATATCCACAAGATAGCGGACAAGTTCGTTACCGATGTCTCACCGGTCCTTCACCTCTGTGGTACTCTGGTGGCGGACCCGTTGCAGGTCACTACCAAACTGGGTTTCCACTTTTCTTCTGTTAGCTCTGGTTTTCATCTCTCCCAATCTTTCCTTCTTCGTAAACCTGTCCTTGAATCTCGTCCTTTAGATTTCTGCACTCATCTTCGACTTCCCTATAACGATCCCTTCTCTCTATCTGAACTTCGGTCTGCCCTGGCCCTCTGCGGTCCTACGGTGGCGGGCTCCGATGGCATTCACTATGAGATGTTTTGCCTTCTCCCTCCTTGCATGTCTCAGTATTTACTGAGTCTGTATAATCGGATCTGGGAGTCGTCGTCAGTCCCTGAGGACTGGCTTGTTGTCGTTGTCCTCCCTGTTCGTAAACCAGGGTCTCTGGGAACATCTCCTAAGGACTTTCGCCCTATTGCCCTCACAAGTTGTCTGCAAACTCTTTGAACGTATGGTTAACGTTCGTCTGATGTGGTACTTGGAACACCATCACCTCTTCTCCCCTTCTCAATTTGGTTTCTGCAAGTGCTGCAGCACAACAGATATCTTGGTGAACTTGGAGGTCTATATCCGTACTGCTTTTGCTGCGAAGACCTCCGTTGTTGCCATCCTTTTTGACCTGGAAAAGGCTTACGACACCACTTGGCGATATCATATTCTATCCCAGCTTCATTCTTTTGGCCTTCGTGGTCATCTCCCTCTCTTTCTTTGCAGCTTCCTCTCTCGTCGTTCCTTTTGGGTGAGGCTTGGTACCACTCTCTCTGCCTCTTTTCAGAAATACGAAGATGTGCCCCAGGATAGTGTTATGAGCACTACTCTTTTTCTGGTTGCCCTCAGTGGTCTACTTTCCTCCCTTCCTTCAGGCGTCTTCTCCGCTCTCTATGTCTATAATCTTACCCTTTGCTGTCAGGGTGATGATTCACCTCTCCTTCAATGCTGGCTTCAACTTGCTATTGATGCCATGTCGTCTTGGGCCACCAATCATGGCTTCAAGTTCTCTACTACTAAGACTTGTGCCATGACTTTTACTCAGAAACGGGTCGTTCTTCATCCCTCTTTGTCACTTTATGGTCATCCCCTTGAGTACAAAGATTCCACGAAGCTTCTGGAGTTATTCTTTGACACTCGTTTGTCTTGGTCTCCCCATATCTCTTACCTCAGTGTTGAGTGCTCTAAGACCCTTGCCCTCCTTCGGGTATTGTCCCATACATCTTGGGGAGCGGATAGGCGCACTCTCCTCGCTTTACATTCCTCTCTCGTCCTGTCTAAGCTTGATTATGGTTGCTCTGTTTACTCGTCTCCTTCTCCTTCTACTCTCCACTGTCTTGATGCTTTGCACCATACTGGGTTGTGCCTCAGTTCTGGTGCCTTTCGCTCGACTCCCATCCTCATCTTGTATGTTGACACTGGCTTCCTATCTCTCCAGGAACGCTGTGCTCACTACTGTCTTCGTTATCTTGCACGGGCCTTGCAGCATCCTTCCTCTCGCCTCTGTCGTGCTTTAACTTTTGCCCCTCCTGCGGTTCCTGTTCCTCTTCCCCACCTCCCCCTTTCTGTCCGGTTATCTCGCTTACAGGATTCTCTTTCAGTTCGTATTTCTAATATTTTTCCCCATGTTGTTCCTTCTTTGTCCCCCTGGAGCGTCCCCCTACCGCAGTTTTGTACATCCTTAACCCGCATCACTAAAGCTTTTACCCCTCCTACAGTTCTGAAACGCCTTTTCCTTGACCACTTTTCTTCTCACTCCCGCTCCATTTCCATCTTCATCGATGGGTCTAAGTTTGCGGACGGTGTTTGCTACTCTGTTGTTTTTCCTGATTGCACTTATATGTGTCGCTTACCTCTGGAGACTAGCATCTTTACAGTGGAACTTTATGCTATTCTCTATGCTCTTCATCTCCTGCTTTCTCGTTGTCAATCTTCCTTTGTTGTTGTTGACTCTCGTAGTGCCCTCATGGCTTTTGGGTCCTTAAATCCGGTTCATCCAGTGGTTGTCGAGATCCAGCATTGGCTGTTTCTTGTTCACAGTAAATTTAAGTTGGTTGAGTTTTGTTGGGTTCCCAGCCATATTGGTCTTTCTTCAAATGAGCATGCGGATGCTGCCGCCAGGGAAGCTGTCCGCTCTTGTCCCATCTCTCGTAAAGGTATTCCTTATTCCAACTTTTACCCGGTTATCCATTCCTCCATCCTTATCCGTTGGCAGGCTTGTTGGTCTTCTGTTACTGGTAACAAACTGTGTACTCTAAAGAGTTGTGTCTCCTCGTGGCCGTCATCCTACCACCGTAACCAGCGATGGGGAAACAGCTCTAGCGAGGTTGTGTATTGGACATACTCGCTTAACTCACGGTCACTTAATGGAGCGCCGCCCAACTCCTTATTGTCCACATTGCATTGTCCCTCTTACAGTTGTGCATATCTTTGTTGAATGTCCTGACTTCCAGGATGAGCGTGTGTCTTGCTTTCCGACCGTCTCTCGCGGTCACTTGTCCCTCGATAGAATTCTAGGTGAATTGGATACTTTTGATATCGTTCGCCTTATGCGTTTTGTTCTCGTATTGGCATCCTTGGTGATATTTAGCACCCTCTGATTATTCCGGACATTTGATATTGCTACATAGCCTTCCCGGTTTGGTGCCTTCTATTGATAATTACTTACTTGGGTAATTCTATGGACCCTGCTACCTCCGCCACCAAGTAAGTAATTATCAAAAGAAGGCACCAAACTGGGAAGGCTATGCAGCACCATCAAATGTGCGGAATAATCAGAGGGCGCTAAATATCACCAAGGATGCCAATACGAGAACAAAAACGCATAAGGCGAACGATATCAAAAGTATCAGAGTCACCAAGAATTCTATCGAGGGACAGGTGACCGCGAGGGGCGGTCGGAAAGCAAGACACACGCTCGTCCCGGAAGTCAGGACATTCAAGGACATGCACGACCGTAAGAGGGACAATGCAATTAGGACAATAAGGAGCAGGGCGGCGCTCCATCAAGTGACCATGGGTTAAGCGAGTATGGCCAATACGCAACCTCGCCAGAGCAGTTTCCCATCGCCGGTTACGGTGATAGGAGGACGGCCACGAGGAAACACAACATTTAAGAGTACGGAGTTTGTTACCAGTAACAGACGACCAAGAAGCCTGCCAACGGGTAAGGATGGAGGAATGGATAACCGGGTAAAAGTCGGAATATGGAATACCTTTACGAGAGATGGGACAAGAGCGGACAGCTTCCTTGGCGGCAGCATCCGCACGCTCATTTAAAGACACGCCAATATGGCTGGGAACCCAACAAAACTCAACCGACTTAAACTTACTGTGAACAAGAAACAGCCAATGCTGGATCTCGACAACTACTGGATGAACCGGATTAAAGGACCCGAGAGCCATGAGGGCACTACGAGAGTCAACAACAACCACAAAGGAA
Organism: Procambarus virginalis; assembly: GCA_020271785.1. Taxonomy (NCBI): domain Eukaryota; kingdom Metazoa; phylum Arthropoda; class Malacostraca; order Decapoda; family Cambaridae; genus Procambarus; species Procambarus virginalis. The sequence goes on from WNGS01010945.1 coordinate 6,657, forward strand.
GACTGACAACGAGAAAGCAGGAGACGAAGAGCATAGAGAATAGCATAAAGCTCCGCTGTAAAGATGCTAGTCTCCGGAGGTAAGCGACACATATAAGTGCGATCAGGAAAAACAACAGAGTAGCCAACACCGTCCGCAGACTTAGACCCATCGGTGAAGACAGAAACGGAGCGGGAGTGAGAAGAAAAGTGCTCAAAGAAAAGGCGTTTTAGAACCGTAGGAGGGGTAAAAGCTTTAGTGACGGGTCAAGGATGTACAAAACTGCGGAAGGGGGACTCTCCACGGGGGCAAAGAAGGAACAACACGAGAAAACATTAGAAACACGAACGGAAAGAGAATCCTGTAAGCGAGATAACCGGACAGAAAGAGGGAGGTGGTGAAGAGGAACAGGAACCGCAGGAGGGGTAAAAGTTAAAGCACGACAGAGGCGAGAGGAAGGATGTTGTAAGGACCGCGCAAGATAGCGAAGACAGTAGCGATCACGGCGGTCCTGGAGAGACAGGAAGCCAGTGTCAACATACAAGCTAAGGACGGGAGTCGAACGAAAGGCACCAGAACTGAGGCGCAGCCCAGTATGGTGCAAAGCATCAAGACGGCGAAGAGCAGAAGGAGAAGCAGACGAGTAAGCAGGGCAACCATAATCGAGCTTAGACAGGACGAGAGAGGAATGCAAAGCAAGGAGAGTGCGCCTATCCGCTCCCCAAGAAGTATGGGACAATACTCGAAGGAGGGTAAGGGCCTTAGAGCACTCAACACGGAGGTAAGAGATATGGGGAGACCAAGACAAACGAGTGTCAAGGAATAACCCCAAAAGCTTCGCGGAATCTTTGTACTCAAGGGGATGACCATAAAGTGACAAAGAGGGACGAAGAACGACCCGTTTCCGAGTAAAAGACATGGCACAAGTCTTAGAAGTAGAGAACTTGAAGCCATGATCGGTGGCCCAAGACGACACGGCATCAATCGCAAGTTGAAGCCGGCGTTGAAGGAGAGGCGAATCATCACCCTGACAGCAAAGGGTAAGATCATCGACATAGAGAGCGGAGAAGACACCTGAAGGAAGAGAGGAAAGAAGACCATTGAGGGCAACCAGAAAAAGAGTAGTGCTCAGAACACTACCCTGGGGCACACCTTCGTATTGCTGAAAAGAGGCAGAGAGAGCGGTACCAAGACGCACCCGAAAGGAACGACGAGAGAGGAAGCTGCGGAGAAAGAGAGGGAGATGACCACGAAGGCAAAAAGAATGAAGCTGGGATAGAATATGATATCGCCAAGTGGTGTCGTAAGCCTTTTCCAGGTCAAAAAGGACGGCAACAACGGAGGTCCTCGCAGCAAAAGCAGTACGAATATAGACCTCCAAGTTCACCAGAACATCTGTCGTGCTGCGGCACTTGCGAAAACCAAATTGAGAAGGGGAGAGGTGATGGTGTTCCAAGAACCACATCAGACGAACGTTAACCATACGTTCAAAGAGTTTGCAGACACAACTTGTGAGGGCAATAGGGCGAAAGTCCTTAGGGGAAGTTCCCAGAGACCCTGGTTTGCGAACAGGGAGGACAACGGCATCGAGCCAGTCCTCAGGGACTGACGACGACTCCCAGATCCGATTATACAGACTCAGTAAATACTGAGACGTGCACGGAGGGAGATAGCGAAGCATCTCATAATGAATACCATCGGAGCCCGCCGCCGTAGAACTGCAGAGGGCCAGGGCAGAACGAAGTTCAGATAGAGAGAAGGGATCATTATAGATAAGTCAAAGATGAGTGCAGAAATCTAAAGGACGAGACTCAAGGACAGGTTTACGAAGAAGGAAAGATTGGGGAAGATGAAGACCAGAGCTAACAGAAGAAAAGTGGGAACCCAGTTCGGTAGCGACCTGCAACGGGTCCGCCACAAGAGTACCACGGAGGTGAAGGACCGGGGAAACATCGGGAACGAACTTACCCGCTATCTTGCGGATACGCTTCCATATCTGTGGCAGGGGAGTTTCGGACGTAATTGTGGAGACATAAGAAGCCCAACATTCACGTTTAGCCGTACGGATGGCCCTACGGGCCACCGCACTCGCTTTCCGAAAGAAAAGAAAAGAATCGGTCGTCTGCCGACGGCGGTGCCTCTTCCAGGCTGCACGCTTACAGCGGACAGCCCGAGCACAGTCCGCATTCCACCAGGGAACGCACTTCCGTGGACCCCGAGAGGAAGAGCGAGGAATAGAGCGGAGGGCAGCGTCGATGACAGTGTCATGAAAAAGGAGGAGAGCGCGAGGGAGAGGCAGAAGGGAGAGGTCAGAGAGAACAGCACTGAGGGTAAATAGGTTCCAGTCCGCTTGAGCAAACTGCCACCTAGGGAAAGAGAGGGAAGGGCGATAAGAGAAAAAGGACACAAGGATGGGGAAATGATCACTGCCATGGAGGTCATCAAGAACCTGCCACGTGAAATCTAAGTAAAGAGAGGAAGAGCAGAGAGAAAGATCAAGACAGGAAAGGGTGCGAGTCCGAGAGTCCAAATGAGTGGGCTCACCAGAATTCAGAAGAGACAGGGAAGAAGAGAGGAGAAATGGCTCAAGAAGGCGACCTCGGGTATTCGTCAGAACATCACCCCAAAGAGAATGACGACAATTGAAGTCACCCAGCAGGAGCACAGGCTCCGGCAAGGAGTCCAGGAGGTGTTTCAAATCAGGAAGAGAAAGCGGGACACTCGGGGGAGATAAATGGAACAAACTGTGTACCATTTCCCCACAAAGATACGAGCAGCAACAATGGAGAGGCGAAGGAAAAAGTAAAGGAACAAAGGGAACATCAGCACGAATCAAGAGAGCAGAAGAATTAGGAGCCCCAGCAACGGCTGGGGGGGGGGGAGAGAGAAAGGAATAGCCACGAAAACGACCAGGACGAGCACCAAGCATCGGCTCCTGGAGACAGACACAAAGGGGCGAAAACCGCGAAATCAGAAGTTGGAGTTCGAGGAAATTGGCGTAATAACCTCGAACGTTCCTTTGAAGAATATACAACGACGAGAAGAAAAAGGACAACAACAGAAAACAAGGAAGAAACAAAGGCGAAAGAGCAACATAGCACGTTAAAGAATATCAGGGTCGGGATCAGGGTCAGCAAAGTCAGGGTTAGGGGCATGGGTAAACTGAGCAAAGACGGAGGGAAGGAAGCGGGAGAACAGACCAGAGGTGGGCGGGCGGGGTCCGGAGGAGGAGGAAGAGGAGGAGACAACGGAGAGGAGCAGTCAAGGACAGCAGTAGAAAGAGGGGAGTGCACCGCAGCAAGGGCAGCAACCGAAAGGGAAGCAGGGGCCAAAGAAACCTCCATAGCAGGAACAGGGGGAGCAACCACTGAAATGGGAGGGGAAGGAGCAATAGAGCCAGTAGTAGGGGTCGAGGAAGAAAGCGAAGCCTTCTTACCCGCCGGGGAGGAGGAAGGAGAGGAGCCAGGCTTACGCTTCTGACTTAAAGAGACCGGTGTCCCAGCAACTACGTACCGGGCAACGGATTCCAGTGTCTCAACAGGAGAAGCTGAACGAGAGCACACACGATGGCCGTTAGGAGAGCGATGGACATCCGCCTGCACCGACAGGCGGCGGGGAGAGTCAAGAGATGGAGGAGAAGGATGGGAAGGAGGATCGGAGGGAGACGAGGAAGAAGACACAGGAGACACGACAGACCGGGTAGAAAGAAGGGGAACTCCAGACAGAGGACCAGGAGGGGGACCCTTCGGGACAGAACTCAAAGGAACAGAGGAGGAGGCAGTGGGTGTATCAGGGTCCAAAGCCCGGAAACGGTTGTGAGTCTGAGGAAGGTGGGAAGGACGAGGAGAAGAGCGCAACACGCGAGCATAAGAGATATTAGCATAAGGCGGGAGCCGGCGAACCTGGCGCCTCGCCTCAGGAAAAGATAAACGCTCCAGGTGCTTCAAGCTGAGGACGGCTGCCTCAAGCTTGTAATGGACACACGCACGGGAGAAGGTAGGATGGGCCTCACCGCAGTTGAGGCAACGAGCCTGGGGAGAAGTGCACTCCGACTTAGAGTGACCTTCGCCACCACACAAAGGACAGAGAGAGACAGTCCCAGAGCAGCGGAGGGCACCATGCCCAAACCTCCAGCACTTGTTACAGAGCCAAGGAGAAGGAATGTACTCCTGGACAGAGCACCAGCAAGAATGACGGAGGGTGGAAGGGTCCTACCATCAAAGGTAATCTTCACAACCCGAAGGGGTTGACGGCGACTACCACGAGGGGGACGAGTAAACGTGTCCACCTGGAGAATAGAATGGCCCTGGGCAGCAAGGATATGTCGAATATCGTCGTGGCAGTCTCGCAGATCCCGAACACCGGTCGCAACATGGGGCGGGAGCAGAATAGTGCCAACACTGGCATTCAACTGAGCGTTCTTCGAGACCCGAACAGGGGTCTCGCCAAGGCAGGATAAGGCAGCCAAGCGGGAAACAGCATCCTGAGAAGGAGCAGCAACCACACGTGTACCAAGACGAGTGGGGTTGAAAGTAACAGAGGCATCCACGGAATCAACGAGATGTCGATGGAGGGAGAAATCATCAAGAGGCGCAGAATCAAGAGGGAGATCAAAATATTTGGCCCACGAAGCGGGACCAAACAAGGCTTGATAGGTATCAGAACGGGAAGGAATCGAGCGAGGGCGGCCGTGACGAGGACGGCGTTGAGAACCCCCAGAGAGAGGGGTTAAAAGGCGCAGTAGTTACAACTAGAGATGGAGCCGCGCCAGGGATGAGGTAGTCACCACTGGGGGCTTGGGGCTCGACCCAACCACAGAGGAGGGAGGGGAGCCGAGGGGAGGAGTCAGAGAGGCCAAAGGAGGAGCAAGGTCGGGGCCCAATGCAGCGGAGGCTACAGAGCCCGGTCTTCCAACACGGACCGACTCGGGGGCTTGGTCGCCCACCCCACGAGCCTGAGAAGGTAAAGGAGAAACAGTAGAACCAGTAATCATTGCTACGAGAAAAAATATTCATTCACGAATGTGCCCCCACACCCACCACGGAGCCACAATTAGAGGCAGGACACCCAACAAGAAGCTATCGCCGATCATGCCGGGGCCTCCCAGGGGTGCGTCGTGAGTATACGCCCCACAAACGCCACCTTAAGAACCGACAGTCCGTCGAGATCGGGTTCAGTGACGAAAGGGGGATTGACAATAAAAGGTTCCCCTCGCTCTCGACGTTGGGTACTACAGTTCTACGGGTGCAAGAGTATGCCTCCTCAAGCACCCGGGCGTCAAAATAGAAGAAGTCCAAAGAAAAACCAAAACAAGCAAAAGGTCGGCAGGAAACGACAAGCAGATAGGAGAAGAGGGAGAGAAAAACGAAACAGAAGGAAAAGGTGCTCGGCAAAATTAGAGAGGACGGCAGCAGGAGCACAAGGCTAGAAAAGGACAGAGGACTGTCCCAAGGAGCATCACACTCCGGCAGCCGCCCACTAAGCCCCCCTCACGGCATCAACGAGCTGAGCAGGGAGGGGGGGTCTTACCCCCCAAATGTCAACCCATGTCTTGCTATTTTTAACCCTTAGGCTGCTAAGGGGTCCTGAGGAGATTTACACCCCTGTGCACAAGAAAAAAATTCTATTTTTTTGTCTTCTAAATATGTTAATTTGTGATTCCTGAGCACTGGAAAAATAAAAAATAAATCGTAGGCGACATATTTTGGCAGCAATAGGCCGAGGAAGTCTGGCAAAATGTGGGCGTTGACAGAGCAGTCAGCTGAGGCGGTCAGCGTCACCCAAGCTGTAAGGCTTGAGTTGCCACAAAGATATTATTACCTAATTATTTCAATGTGATTTTTTTTTTTTTTTTTTTGCAGTTATATTATTCAATAGTATGTAGTGTGATATACAGTATTTATATAATAAAAGATGGTGTCTCCGTGGTGTAGTGGTAAGACACTCACCTAGCATTCCGCGAGCGCTTTGTCATGGGTTCGTATCCTGGCCGAGGAGGATTTACTGGGCCCAAATCCTTAACTGCAGCCTCTGTTTAACTCAGCACTAAAATGGGTACTTGGTTGTAAAAACGATCCTTCGCGGTGGGGATTGTATTCCAGGGACCTGCCCGAAACGCAACGCATACTAGTGGCTGTACAAGAATGTAACAACAATTCTTGTATATATCTCAAAAAAAAAAAAAAAATAGATAAATAGAGATAAATCATCGCTATACTCAAAAGTATGGTGTGCATATTAGTGATTCAATTGTTATGTTCATAAACAATAAGCAAATAGTTTTGCTGTTATTACACTATATACACAGGTTATATGTAAGTATCTGCATGATTTGTTCACCATTACGAACCACCAAGTTGGTATGGTGAGTCAAAAAGCAACAAATAGTGGCCGCCACACACCAGTCACTCACTCGCTGCCACTGCCTTCCTCAAGAGCACCTAATTAGCCCACATTCTCCTCCCACCATACTGTTTTTGCTTTTATTCACTATATACAGACATTATATATAAAGTAGCTACATGTTTTATTCACCACAACTGTACAACTAAGCTGTTATAGTTAGTTCAGGTACTAAGAGACGTCGCTACACACACAGTTAGCTTGCAGCTGTCTCCCTCACTCATTCAAGGTCAGACGTACTAAAATTTCTCCCCCCAACAATACTGTTTGTAGTATTATTACACATATACACACATTATATATAAGTATCTACATGTTGTATGCACCGTAACTGTGCACCTAAGCATGTAGGGTGCCCAAAGAGCATAGTGGCCACCATCTACACAGCTAGACAAGTCATGCAGACAATGCCACCTCAGTCACCCAAATGGCTCCTCCCAACACAATCCTTTTGCAGTTATTACATTAATACGCACATTTTATAAGTATCTACATTTGTGTTCGCCATAGAGAACCACTGAGTTGGTATAGTGAATCCAGGCAATAACAGGTGGCCACAGTCAGTAAATGATGCTATCTTCCTCCCTCCCTCAGCATTACTCCTCCCACACAGCACTAATTATCACAACAATATTGCTATTATCACAATCCTGGTCATTGTTATCACAGACAGGGGTCATCTGTAATATTGTCATCGCTAAATAATAGCAGTTACATATTTATTTTAACATTTTTAGGCGATGCTGTGGTCACAAGCTGAACGGCAATGCTGTTAGCTCATGCTACGTGCACCAGCCTTGGTTGCTCCCACAGTACTGTGGCTCTCACACCGGAGAATTAAACATGGCGTCTGTTTAGAAGAGCCTTGAGGAAGCCAATGTGAACCCTGTGTAGCCGTGGGCCATTTTAATCATGCCTGGCACCCTATGGTGTATATATACATCATGCGCACGGTGAGACATGCTATTCATGGCATATATATATATATATATATATATATATATATATATATATATATATATATATATATATATATATATATATATATATATATATATATATATATATATATATATATATATATATATATATATATATATACAGTGGTACCTCGGAATACGAGTGTCCCTGTATACGAGTTTTTCGGAATACGAGCAGGATTTCCTCGGAAAATGTGTCTCGGAAGGCGAGGGTTACCTCGGGACATGAGTTTGTTGATACGCGTACAGGCTGACCTAGCGCGTGGTGGCTGGGCGATCGTCGCCCCTCCGCCCGTCCGCCCCTCAGTTTACCATTGTCTCGCGCTCAGTGACTACCTCTCATCAATTCTTCTCGTGGATTTTCAGTGTATTGTTGGATTTTTGGTGATTTGACTATACAATTTGTTATTATATATCTCACCATGAGTCCCAAGAAAGCCAGTGGTAAGGATAAAGGCCAGAAAGCCCATGTGAGGATGACAATAGAGGAGAGCCTCAGCCAGGACCTAGTGGCACTCAGATAAAACGTCCCAGGGAGTGCACACCTGAAAGGTCCTCATTGCCTGATGTGATAATGGAAGGGGACTCCCCTTCCAAACAGTAACTCCTCTCCTCCTCCCCCCTCCTCACCATCTTCCATACGCCTACAGCATTCATCAGCAAGGTAAGTAATAACTTGAACATAGTTTTGTAGGTTTATTTAGATGAATTAGGTATAAAAATTTAGTTTGATATGGGGTTTCTGGGGTAGTCAGGAACGGATTAATTCATTTCCCATTATTTCTTATGGGGAAATTCGCTTCAGAATACGAGTTTTCGGAATACGAGGCGTCTCCAGGAACCAATTAAACTCTTAAACCGAGGTACCACTGTATATAAATATATATATATACAGTGGAACCTCGATTAACGAGTGGCTCTATTAACAAGTTTTTCCAGTAACGAGCAAGCCACTCGCAGCAAATTTGTCTCTATTGACGAGCTCGCCTCTATTAACGAGCGAAACCACATGGTGCTTCCTAGCGTCTCGCGGGTTCTCGCAAATTCTCAGACGCCTCCGACGCCAGTGTTGTTGTTTTATCTCACACGACAAGCATCCCTCTGGATTTATTTGCTCTTTTCTTTGGGTTTTTAGTGGTTTTGCGACTACAATTTGTAACACACGATGTCTCCAAGGAAGCTGCTTGCTAAAGATAGTGTTGTCAAGAGGAAGAAAGATACAATTACTGTGGATTTGAAGAAGGAAATTATAGCGAAGCATGAGTGTGGTGTCTGTGTGACTGATCTCACAAGAGAGTATGGCAGGTCCTCATCAACAATTTACACTATTAGTAAGGGAATGAAGAGGTAAGGGAGGATGCTGCCTCTTCCACTGACATCACCCTGGTCAAGCAGTGACAACCCAGTGTGTGAACATGTTTAATGACAATTTGCTGTCTCGTTTTATGGATATCCTAAAACAAAGACAAAAGCAATTGTCAATATAAAAGTTCTTTCCAAAAGTAGAGAAAAGAAGAGCCAGTGATAGTGAACCACAACCTGGTCCCAGTGGAGTGAAAATTCCAAGAAGAGAGAACCCACCTGACTCAGAGGTGGATTCTCCTTCCACACCATAACCCCTCTCCTCCATCCCACCTCCCCATCGTCTCCCTCAAGCCAGCAACGACTCTTCATAAGGTAAAGTAAACATTAAAACAGTGCAACAAAACATTTATAATTACATGTGCAGTATTATATTTACATTAAAAAATGTCATACAAGTATGGATGTTTTTGGGAGTGGAACGGATTAAATTTATTTCCTTTATTTTAAATGGGGAAATTTGTTTCCAAAGACGAGTTTTCCAGGTAACGAGCTCGGTGCCAGAACGGATTAAACTCGTTAATAGAGGTTCCACTGTATATATATTATATATATATATATATATATATATATATATATATATATATATATATATATATATATATATATATATATTGGTATATTTTGGTAGCAGTCTTTCCTGTAGACATATATTATTAAATATGACCGAAAAAGTAAGATTAATAATTCCAACACGAATTTTCTCTATTTTCCTTATGTTTCTTTTTACTGGTGACGGTAAATGAAAAATCAATTCTCCAAAATTCATTTTTATTTCTAGTCTGACGCGACACTTGAGCGCGTTTCATAAAACTTATTACATTTTCAAAGACTTTAGTTTATCTACACACAACTTATGCTTTATGAAACAAACATTGGCTCTTATACCTGCATTTGGGTGAGGTGATGTAATACATTAGTGGGGTGAAACACAGAACATGGAAAACGGGGTATAGATTTGTAGAAGTAGAAGTCGGGTCCCAATAGAACTGCAGAAGGCCTATTGGCCCATATTTCTTGATGTTTCTATATTGGAGCGGAGTCTTGAAGTAGGTAGAATATAGTTGTGCGTTAATTGGCTGTTGATTGCTGGTGTTGACTTCTTGATGTGTAGTGCCTCGCAGATGTCAAGCCGCCTGCTGTCGCTGTATCTATCAATGATTTCTGTGTTGTTTGTTAAGATTTCTCTGGTGATGGTTTGGTTGTGGGAAGAGATTATATGTTCCTTGATAGAGCCCTGTTGCTTATGCATCGTTAATCGCCTGGAAAGAGATGTTGTTGTCTTGCCTATATACTGAGTTCTTTGGGGCTTACAGTCCCCAAGTGGGCATTTGACGACATTGGTCTCTTTCAAAGCGTTCTGCTTTGTGTCTGGAGAGTTTCTCATGAGTAGGTTGGCAGTTTTCTTGGTTTTATAGTAAATCGTCAATTGTATCTTCTGATTTTTAAAAATCAGAAGATACAATTGACGATTTACTATATATATATATATATATATATATATATATATATATATATATATATATATATATACACAATGTGCAGTTTAAGGATTAAACAATGCTGTTTGTTCAACTTGTACAATTGCTGATTTCTACCATGTTCCCCCCTTTTAATTTTTTATTCTTTTTTCAACACAATTTATACCTAATCCCAATTACTATTAAGTTTTAGTCTAAGTGCTTTTTTTTTCCCACACCTTGCCCAAAACGCTATGCGTATTAGTGGCTTTAGGTATTGTATGTACTAGCTCTATAAATGCAACATTATGTTTGTAAATCAACTATGTACTTTTCCCGAATAAAAAAAAATAATTTTAAATTTTAATTTTTTAATTTATTAGATATGTAGGGGAGTTTTACCAGGTACATATTGAAGCAGTTGAGCACTGCAACATCTATTAGGTGAAAAAATAACTTTTTCGTCCACTTCACAGACTTGCGCACGCACTCCACTGCACTGAGCATCATGTCACATTTATCGACGAGGTGCATGTTCACGTTGTAGTCTATGACACAGTCTGGTTTATAAATGGGGAAGCACGTTTGAAAGTGGACCTTGCCACTGTCCAACATGGTACCGGTGGGAATTGTAGTAAGCATATTCACCTTGCGTCTGTTCCTCCACCACACTGAGAGCATATTGTCATACTTGAGAAGCTGGCAGTCACCCATTGCTATACAATGCCAAACACTGGTATTTCCTTCCTGTGGGCCATCACAGTGACACATACGCTGGTATTGTGGGGAAGGAGGTATCTGGTCAACAAGGGGCTGGTGTAATAGTTGTCGGTGAACAGAATATGACCCTTGTTCAGTAACGGTTCCATCAGGGGTTTTACGACACTGCCAGAGAACCCGTGAGGATCTTGAGCTGGTAGGTCAACTTCTGTACCAAAATACAGAATCATGTCCATGATGATACCATTCTCACAGTCGTACAGCACGAAAAACTTGAGTCCAAAACGGTGGCGCTTTGAAGGGATGTACTGCTTGAATGCCAGTCGCCCCTTGAACAGTACAAGTGATTCGTCGATTACCATATTCTGTCCTGGTACAAAATAATCGCGGAACTTGCCTCTCATGTCACTGAACACCTTCCGTACCTTCCACAGTCTGTTGTGTCTATCCTCATTTGCATTATTCTCGAAATGCAGGCACTTGAGAATCAACAAGAACCTATCATGCGACATATATCGGTTAAACACGGGCGATGGAACAAGGCTGTCTTTGCTCCAATAATCCTGGACGATGGCTTTCTTGGAGTGCTTCATCATCATGCTGAGTGTGCGGGAAACACATACATTTCGTCAATTGTGATGTTCTTCCATCGCGTGAGGCATGAGGCAGGTAAAATGCCGGTGTCTATGAGGCTGTGAACGTGTCGGTTTGTCTCGGTCACAAGATGGGTCATGAATTCGTTGTCGAAATACGCCAGGAAATAGTCTATTTCTGCCATATCATCACCTGTATACGGGAATAATGGTGTAAGACCAACATCGGTAGCATCAAATGCTGGTATTTGTGGAACAAATGTGGCACAATCCTCTCACACAAGTACACCCAGGGGTTTTGTTTTGGCGCCACCACCACGGCCTACACCACCATGAGCACCAAAAACGCGGCTATGTCGTCTGGTGCTGGATTTGCGAGACGATATGTTAGATGAGGCTGATCTACATTTTGTAGGCCTACCACAAACACCTGATGTAGCGGGGCCACTGTCATCATTGTCCTGTTGCTGCGAGACACGCTACCGCCTGCTGCAACATGTTGCTAAGGCAGCAAAACCTCGCCTGGTAACACCCTCGCTGCTCATACTCGGGTCGTCCACACTACTTGTATCGAGCCTATGTCACTGAAGCCCGAGAAAGATTCATCACATTTACTATCCCTGAATAAACTAGCGTCTGGGGACATACATGGTGGTGGTGATGATAATGGTGTTGATCTAGGGCAGCGAGGCAGGCCGGGTGAGGCGTGTGTACCGTACACGCTCGCTCTCCCTCGCTCGTATCAGACCTATATGTAAGGTCTTTCTCTGGATCATAGTCTAAGTCATCATCCATAGCACCATCATCATACAAAATGTCGCGTATCTCCTCCTCGGAGAGTTGTTTTCCATGACCGCAGGTGACTGTGGAGCGGGAGCTCGTAGACAATGCTTCAGACATGGTTGCTGCTTTGAAACCGAGGCTCGCCATGGCCACAGGACATGCTGGGATTTTATTTTCAAAGATGGCGGACGATCAGTGGAGCCCCCAGGAATCCATTTCGTACCCGCATCACCGCGCGCAAGTTTTTAACGGAACATGAAAAATAAAAATACCCGGAGCCTCGTTGTGCGCCCCCAGTCGAGGACCTGCCGGCGCGTTGCGTAGTTCAGTGGATTATGACTTCACAAATTCTGGTAGACATACCGAAACAGTATTACAGGATAAATAAACAATGTTACATGAAGCTCATTTATGCTCTAGTTTAAAAAAAATACAAGTTACAGTGAGTAGAGGACAACCTTGTGAGTTTAGAAAATGGTCATACAAGTTCTATATAATAATGATCATGTCATAAGTAAAATGCACATTCTATACCTTATTCTATCTATAATAAAACCTAATGATAGAGCCTAAATAAATTACTGTATAACTACACTTCATTCACATCCATCAAGAAATTTAACAACCAATCAAAACTATATAAACTACTGCTATGCCTGGTAATACAGATCTATAAAGTTCATATCTATAAATTAAACAATATTTAAACATAGGCCTTAGAGAAATACTTAAAATCACTAATTTAAAACCAGACATACATATATGTATTAATAAACAGTCAGATTCAGGTATTTGTAAACAGATGAAAACTTAAAATACTTAAGAACCCATACTGCCAGGAGCAGTATGGGTTCGAGTCACTTCTGGGGTGTGAGTTTCCAGTTGCATATAGCCCTGGGGACTATTAAGGCTTGTTCACATTTGTGTTCCTCACGTGTGCCCCAAAGAATGAGGTGATTTGATAAAATACCATGCCCAAGATTACCAACCAAGTGCCGGCGGGGGGATGGAAATAGCCTCAGCTACCATCCTCTTTTGTCCGGTCGTGTTGGTCGAGCGGCTAAGGGATCCTGTATGCCAGCAGAGTGCTCCTGGCAGTATGGGTTTGAGTCACTTCTGGGGTGTGAGTTTTCAGTTGCATATAGCCCTGGGGACTATTCAGGTTTGTTCGCATATATTATATATACTGTCTCCACTCGATCATCCGGACTATATGGGAAGGACCCCCAACCGGATTATCACGTTTTTCGGATAATGGTACTTTTTCACCTACGAGTCCAAAAGTGACCATTTCCAACAATTTTTATACTACAAACAACATAATTTGAATTGCCTTGCCACATATAATTATTAGATATTCAACTAGAAACCTCAACTTACCTTGTTGGTGTTCGTCTTCTTGATTGATGCCACACATCTTGAAGTTAAGAATTGTTAACAATTTACGTAACCTATACTAACACAACACTAAAATTAACACTTAAAATTACTGTACAGTTCATTAAGCAAAGTTAGTTTTGACTGCCAGCTGCTGAAGCCTCACTGGTTGAAGGTGCTTGGCTTGCCTGTGAGGCCTCACTTGTTAAAGGCGCTTGCATGCCCTCACTTGTTGAAGGCGCTTGGCTTGCCTGTGGCGCCTCACTTGTTGAAGGCGCTTGGCTAGCCCTGTGGCGCCTCACTTGTTGAGGGTGCTTGGCTAGCCCTGTGGCGCCTCACTTGTTGAAGGGGCTTGGCTTGCCTGTGGCGCCTCACTTGTTGAAGGCATTTGGCTGCCTGTGACGCCTCACTGGTTGAACAACACGTAACTTGTCTTTAATTGCCAGGACAACCTTCTTCCTCTTAACACCTCCAGAACGATTGATGCTGATACCAGACATAGTCTTGGCCAAAAATGTTTAAAGTTACTATGAAAATAAAAAAGATATTTCAAAAAATATTTCACTAATGGCGCAGCACTGTGACGCCTCACTCGTTGAGGTGTATAACAGTAACTTGTCTTTAATTGTTAGGACAACTTTCTTCCTCTTAACACCTACAGAACGATTGATGCTCCTACCAGACATAGTCTTGGCCAAAAATGTTCAAAGTTACTATGAAAATAAAAAAGTTATTTAAAAAATATTTCACTAATGGCGCAGCACTGTGTATAACACGAGGGATGGACGCACATGGGTTGACCAGTGTTGGACGGGTCCACTTGGCGTGGGGCAGCTATAGCACCTTACGTAGGCTGCCAGGAGAATATTTTTTAAGGAAACTTCAGCCTGTGCGCATTGCTTTTAGAAAACTTATTTATTTGTTATTACATAATTACTAGTACTTATTTCATTTGTTTTTGTTCTAAAATTAATGGTAATTCCTGTACACAGGTGGTCCCTCCCGACGCTCTCCTCCCACCCTCCCGACACCACCCACCCACCCCACCCCCTCCTACACCATGCGCCTCGAGTCACGGGCAGACGGGATTAATACCGTATGGCCCGCCTCATGTTTTCATATACGGAAAAAGACTCGATCATCCGGGCAACTGACCGGATAGTGTAATTTCGGCAGGACATTAACCGGGCTCCAAAATTTTATCCGTCCAAACTCTCGTTAATCCGGTTCCTGTGGCTATTTTGGCCGAATATTGTGATAACTTTATCCGATTGCGATTTTGGCCGTATTAAGGCGTTTTTCGGATGTTCGAATCCCGGATAATCGCGGGGTTACAGTATATATATATATACTGTATATATATATATATATATATATATATATATATATATATATATATATATATATATATATATATATATATATATATATATATATATATATATATATATATATATATATATATATATATATATATATATATATATATATATATATATAAAGGAAGAAAAATAAAAAAAAGGAAGGGGGTGGTAGGAGAAAAGCACACAGAAACTGTACTGGAGGGGACCTACATTCCCTCCAATGCGTTATGTGTGATTTCCTCCGAGGCTATGGGTCCCCCTTCTTCCAGCCAGAGGTGGTACTCCCTTCCATACTGAACAAAAAAAAAAAAAAATATATATATATATATATATATATATATATATATATATATATATATATATATATATATATATATATCTACGTAATATATATATTATATTATAATGTGCCTATGTGCTTTAATCCACTGTACCTACAATTTTCTCTTTTTTTTTCTTGCCATGTATCTGTTATCATTTTTTTATAAATCTTGCAAGTATTTACCTACTTAAAATTTTCTTAGATTAAGGACCTGCCCGAAACGCTGCGCGTACTAGTGGCTTTACAAGACTGTAATTACCATTTTATGTATCCACACATTCCCAATGTACCTTCTTGTATATGCATAAATAAATAAATAAATAAATAAATAATACCTCTAGCATGTCCGATACAACATTCCAATGTTTAGACACGTAATTGTAGCTGTATGAAATGACCATAAGCTTCTGTTATGCATTAGCGTATTCTCAAAAATAGATTACAGATAAAAGTGTTATGGAAATTGTTAGGCTAATCACCTAATATTTTACTATATAGTTTGACTGCATCATACACATACACAATATAATCATACTGGTTTATGTGTGGTCATAACATCCATCCATCGCAAGAAATAGACTGCAAAATGATATCATGAACATATATATTCACAATACTGTACAAGACTTATATGCACTGTACAACATGTAGTGCAAGCACTAACTACTGCCTCAGTATTACAGTATATATCATCATCAAGTTAAATGTAATTAAACAATAACAATATTCAATTTATAAACCAATTAAATCAGGAAGTTTTAGGGTGGATTTTCAACACAGGGTTTTCTCAAGAAAACACCTAGACAAAGCATCAGCCGAAACATTTACTTTTTCCAGGAATATGATGAATGTGGTTGATGAATTCCTGCAAATACAACAACCACCTCAAAATTTTCTGATTATGCACCTTCATCCTATCCAGAAATATCAAGGGGTTATGATCAGAATATACATCATATATGATGTATATACATCAACCTTTTTTTTTCTTGGAGATATACCTAAAAATTTTTACATACCAAAACAAGAGCATCAATCTTGTTTTCTTGGAGGTATACCTCAAACTTTTTACATGCCAAAACAAGAGCATAAGCCTCCTTCTCAACAACAGTAATTTTTCTCTGTACTATTAAACTTTTTTGAAAAAAATATACTGAATGCTCAATATTACAATTCCAACTTGGAGTAGGACAGCACCTGCACCCAAATCAGAAGCATCTATATACGTAATAAAAGTCTTATTATAATCAGGACTAGCAAGAACTGGGGGCGAGGATAAGATACTTTTTAACTCATCAAAGGATTCTTGACACTGGGTAATCCACTTAAATTTCCTTCTCTGCTGCAACAAATCAGTCAGAGGTGAAGCTACCATAGAAAAATTCTTACAGTACCTACAGTAGTAGGCACTCATCCCTAAAAGTGCTGAATCTGCTTCTTGTTAGTCAAGATAGGGTAATTAATAATAGCATTAATTTTGTCATTTAAAGGCATCATCCTGCCTTGACCACCCTTGTGGCCTAAATAGACAATGGTACCCTTGGCAACGTTACATTTCTGGGGTTGACCATAAGATTAGCATCCTACAACTTGGCAAACAGCAATAGCAAACCTTGTAAATGGCTTTGCCAAGAATCACTAAACAATATAATGTCATCTAAATAAGCACGACAGTTTGCAATGTCTTGCAGCAACAAATTCATTAACCTCTGAAAATGGGGCATTCCTTAGACCAAACAGCATAACGTTATATTGGTAACAACCATCAGGAGTTATAAAGGCTGAAACTTCACTAGCTCGACTTGTCAATGGCACTTGATGATAACCCGAAGACAAACTGAGTTTTGAAATGAAATGACAGTGACCAATCTAGTCGATAAAATCTTCGAGCAAAGGTAAAGGAAAAGTATCTACTACAGTTATCTTGTTTAACTGCCTATTATTCATACATAGACGCCACTTTCCATCTGGTTTAGGTAATAGTAAGCAAGGCGAACACCAGGAACTTTGACTGGGCAGGTCTAGTCCATGCTCGAGGAGAAACTCCACTTCCCTCCTAATAATATCCCCTCTTTTTTGGCGAGACTCGATATGGATGCATTCGAATCTGGGTGGTGTCAGTTAGCCGAATATCATGGCTAATGACATGGGCTTGGGTAGGCACTTACCCGAAGAAATTTTCATACTTGCCTAATAAGGCTCTCAACTTTCCCTGTTTCTCCTCATCCAAATGTCCAAACATCTTCACAAAGCTAGAACGACAAAGGGTAGGATTAGACAAGTCTACAGTTATATGGTTCTCAGATATGACTGTGTCCGGTCCACACATGACACTGACCTGGAGCCTTGAAATGATTTCAACTGGTTGTGTACTATTAGAATCTTGGAAGGGTCCTGCAGACTTTTAACTTTATAGGTTAATTCTGAGCGTCTGCACAAAACTTCAAATTGACCCTCAAATTGATGCTCTAGAGCAGCCTTCAATCTAGTTTTTAAAAAGAGACAAGATCACCTGGCTTAAAACTTCCTAGCTGCACCCGGAATTTCTTATCACAGTGTTATTTCATCTTACGCTGCGACTTCTGCAGATGCTCACATGCCACGTCTTGGTACTTTTTAAACTTGGACTGGACTCAACTCAACAATCGACTTCCCTCAGGGAGAGAAACCTTTCCCACCATTCTCTCCTGCAGCAACTGGATTGGGTCTCTCACTTGATGTCCAAAAACTAATTGGAAAGGAGAACATCCCAACGAATGTTATAATCCATTACGAGCTGCAAATAATATAAAGGGTAGGTCTTCATCCCAATTTCGGCCGGAGTTTTCGTCAACAGTCCGCACCATCTGCTTCATGGTCTGATGAAATTTCTTGAGAACACCTTGACTCTGTGGGTGACACGTACTGGATAATCTATGTTCAATGTGGAATTCACATAAAATCGTTGGAATTCTACCGAACGAAAATTACTACTGTTGTCAGACTGAATCACATGAGGAAGTCCGAACAAGGTAAAAAATTTGACTAGGATCACTGGGATCACAATGACTAGATCACTGTCATTGCTTGGATATTACGTACAGGACAAGCTTCTACGAATCTGGTGGTAGCACACATGATGATTATTATGTAAACATGACCTGACTTGGTCCGACTTAAAGGTCCTACACAATCTAGTACGATGTGGGAGAAAAGTTCACGAGGAACGACAATTGGATGTAAGGGAGCTTTTGGAACAACTTGGTTGGGTTTTCCCACCACTTGACAGGTTACACACTGTCTATAATATCTGGCAATGTCTTTCTTAAGACTGAGCCAATAAAAGAACTTGGTTACCTGATACAACATGCGACTGATTCCTTGGTGACCACTCAAGGGATCGCTGTGAGGACTTGTTCTTGGTATTCTTTTGGAACTACGAGCTGGGGTAACCTTTTCACAGTTCTCAGAAGAGGGAATTAGCTTAGATTTCCACCGTCTTAGCAACATCTCGGAGGAAGTATCCAACATCTTCCGTCACCTTTACCTGAATAAATTATCTGAATCTGAATCTGAAAGCATATTCCTTTGAAGCAGCTTCGGAAAAACATGCATGCAAACTTGGGTCACTCTTCTGGAGTTGGGCTAAAGTGTGGGATTTAACAGTAGAAACAGGGGAAGAGGTAGTCACAAAAGGTACAATTTCATCACTTGACAAAACTTCCTTAACTGCACTAACCTCAGCCAAACTGAGCCATAAATTTGTCTGCTAAGTCGATTTCCGGTTCTATTCTTGGAGATTTTCCAGCCATTTCTCCTGTCGTAAGTTTGGAAACATCAATCAGGGACTTGGCAACTTGGCAGCTTGAGATCTGGTGACGGCACAGGTGGGATATACCACTGGAGTAATCTCACTCACTTCTGAGAAAACTTTGCATGGATCACTTATCATGATGGAAAGATGATTATTTATCAAAGTGCCTGCAATGTCATTTCCTAGAATTATATCTACACCAGGTATAGGCAAAGTATCACACACACCTACAGTACATAAACCAGGAGTATAGGGGGATTTAATATATACTTGCACAATGGGCGCACATTGCCCAACCCCTGCTATACCCTGTATAAGCATAACTTTGTCCAGGTCAATCTTCTTGACCTTGGACAACATACTGGAAGTTATCAAAGTTAGCGATGCACCTGTAGGCTCTGGAATCTGTACACCAGTTGATTGACAGTTGAGAGGCGGGACCAAAGAGACAAAGCTCAACCCCCGCAAGCACAATTAGGTGAGTAGGTGAGTACCAGTATCCCTGAAAAGCACTACAGGTACCCACTTATCCACAACTACCATTTTATCATGAATCATAAAAGGGTTAAAACCAGCCAGCCATTTGGGCCAGCCAGCCCTTAAACAAAGTCTCAGAATTATGACCCCTGCCTTTGTTTACTCAAAATCAAGGCATTTGGACGTAATTCTGGGTGCAATCTAAAACAAGAACGGACAACATGTCCTTTTTTGTGGCAGTAAGTACATTGTTTTATGTCAGCTGGACTTGTTGAATATGATGTGGCTCTATTAGGGTTAACAGTACCCTTCATTTTACTAGATGCCTGGTCTACCCGTGCTGTACGAGCAGACTTAGCATTATAATGACTACTCCCTGATTTCCCAGAATTATACTGCCTAGAAGTGAAACCTTTAGGTGCCATATAATAGTTACTATATGATATCCTATTAATGGTCTCATGCTCATCTGCCAACATAGCTAAGTCATGAACATCTTTGTATACATGTTTACCTGTGGCTAGTGCCATGGTCAACTTTTCAGGCAAACAAGAAAAAGAGTTCTTCTATTAGGATGAGCTGTTTAAGTGAAACAAAATCATGAGAATTCTTACTATTTAACCATCTGTCAAAGAATGACTCTTTTACTCGAGCAAAATCCGTAACTGTCTGATCTGATGTTTAAGACCTCTAAATTTTTGTCTTACTACTTCTGCATTTAATTCATATGCTTGCAAAATCTGTTTCTTTACAGTGGGGTAGTAAAAACTATCTTCAAAAGGGAGAGCGGAGAAAATCTTCTGCTCTTTCCCTCGCAACTGACCTTGCATCATGTTCACCCAAGAATCCTCTGACCATTTCAAACTAGTAGTGACTTTGGCAAAATGCAGACAAAATAGCTCAGGGTCCTTCTCATTAAATTAGAATAACTCTAAACCTTTGGGGAAATGAAGTCCATTAATTGAGGAACTACCCGAAGGACCCTTAGAATCCCTACTAGTAGCAGCGGCTGCAGCTTCTAGCTTTCTATCTTCTAGCCTGATCTGCGCTTCAGCCATCTGCTGTCGAATTAACAACTGCTTAGTTTCTTCTTCTTTACTAATTCTAGCCAACTCTAACTCAGCTTCTCTTTGCTTAGTCTCCTCCACACTCTTCAATCTCTCAAGCTCAATCTGCTTCAACTGAAGATCTAATTCCTGCATTCTCAGTTTAGCAGCAATCTCAGCCTCGTTATGATATTGCTCTAATACCTCTTCATCCAACCTACTATCAATTTTACCTTACCTTGAGGTTACCTTGAGGTGCTTCTGGGGCTTAGCGTCCCCGCGGCCCGGTCATCGACCAGGCCTCCTGGTTGCGGGACTGATCAACCAGGCTGTTTGATGCGGCTGCTCGCAACCTGACGTATGAGTCACAGCCTGGTTGATCAGGTATCCTTTGGAGGTGCTTATCCAGTTCTCTCTTGAACACTGTGAGGGGTTTGCCAGTTATGTCCCTTATGTGTAGCGGAAGCGTGTTGAACAGTCTCGGGCCTCTGATGTTGATAGAGTTCTCTCTCAGAGTACCTGTTGCACCTCTGCTTTTCAATGGGGGTATTCTGCACATCCTGCCATGTCTTCTGGTCTCATGTGATGTTATTTCTGTGTGTAGGTTTGGGACCAGCCCCTCTAATATTTTCCACGTGTAAATTATTATGTATCTCTCCCGCCTGCGCTCAAGGGAGTACAGATTTAGGCTCTTTAGTCGGTCCCAATAGTTTAGATGTTTTACCGAGTGGATTCTAGCAGTAAAGGATCTCTGCACACTCTCCAGGTCAGCAATTTCTCCAGCTTTGAAAGGGGCTGTCATTGTGCAGCAGTACTCCACTCTAGAGAGCACAAGCCTTTTGAAAAGTATCATCATCGGTATAGCATCTCTAGTGTGAAAAGTTCTTGTTATCCAACCTGTCATTTTTCGTGCAGTTGTGACGGCTACTTTATTGTGTTCTTTAAAGGTACACAAAGGTATCTTCTACTAGATGCAAAAATATAGTCCTCAATAATTTATATTTAGTCATTCTGAGTGCCACATCTAGCTCTAAGGTTTTTCCCATACAAATAAACACTGATTTAGTTAAGGTCTCAATATTCTCCACAGATGGATTCTGCAAAATTTCTTTCACTTCCTTCTCCATTTTCCCAAGTCATCAATAAGGAACTTTCTTCAAAAAGTATTAGGATCACTAAGCTAAGAATATACTAGACTAGCATGACCTCAAACAAGATAATGAAGCTTATCTCTATCGTGTAGCATTGCAAGTACAATATTCGAAAGTATCCGTAACTCAGTTCACGTAGGACTGCAAGCTGAATCGTATGATGAGACTCAAATTCTCAAAACATCTTCAATAAATATGATACCGGCATTCACTTCTAGAAAATAAATATGGATCCGTCTAACCGTGTCAAAACTTAATCCTGAACAATAGGATTACATTAATAATGGTCCTGAACAACAGGATTTACTTGTTTAAGCTCGTAAATGAGATCCTGAAGGAGATCCGGAATGAGTTCCTGATATCCTATAATCCTGAAATCCTGATATTCAATGAACCTATATCCCGAACAGGACCCTATTTTACTTATGTCATGACCTCATGATCCACAGCATTGCTGGCAAACCATAGCGTGGCAGAGTTTCAATATTTGTCTAGGGTAAAGTGAAAAAGGCTGGCTAAAACAATGCCAGTTTACTGGGACATATAAACCGGTCACGATAAAACAATGAAAACTACATTCTCTATATACAACTGATATACATCTAGTATACAACTGATACTCTAATCAGAAGAAGCTTAAACACAGCTATCACAATCAGTAACAGGAATTAACTGCACCTACTTGGGATTAGCTGACACCAGGCTCCAACCTGGCACAGTGGTACATTAACCCAAGTAACAGATTGGTGGTGTCATACATAAATAAGTAGTGGGTGAGGAATCTATTAAATACTAAAACACCATAACAATCACCTATGATCCCCAGATACCCATTTCAACACAAAATCACCTACCACCTGATATAACCGATATATCTCGGTAGCCTGATCCACTATACGAATAGTCTTACTCTTATATATACATGAGTATTCAGAAACCAACAATATATAACACAACTTAAGAGCTGGACGTCTCACATCCACCTATCAGGGAAATCAGTAAGGTAGTGACTTGCCAAGGGCCGAATCAGCCGAGAACAACTTTGTTACCAACATGGCAAGTCACCCCAAACTTTCTTCCTTTACATATCAGAAGCTCAAAACCCAAATATTCAAGTCTAATTCATACACTACCTAAATATATATACACTATACAATATTCTCCACATGAGAGTACATATCACAACTTAAGGTAGACAAGAATATATCATGCTATATGCTAAAATGCATAAGGAGTCAAGTCTAGCATACATAGCAATACTGCTGGAGACAGTTCACCAAGGGGTCAACGTGGGAAGGGGAGTACATTGGAGGATTTCCAGCAGTTACCGGTCGGCCGATTGTTCAAGACTTAGATCATAGTATATTTGCTAGTAATACCTCAAATATATAAAAATCTACATAATATATATACTATATTATATTACCTCTAGCATGTCCGATACAACATTTCAATATTCAGACACCTAATTGTAGCTGTATGAAACGACCATAAGCTTCTGTTATGCACTAGCGTATTCCCAAAAAGAGATTACAGATACTGTATAAGAGTAATGGTAATATTAGGCTAATCACCTAATATTTTACTATATAGTTTGACCGCATCATACAAATACACAATATAATCATACTGGTGTATGTGTGGTCATAACAGGCCTTCTGGTAAATAATACAAATGTCAGAATCATGCTAATTTAAATGCCAGGTTCATATACTAAACCTGGCTGTATAATTGCCAGGTTCACTGTAATATAATTACCATATTTAGCGTAATTTTCCGATTCATAAGTTTCACAACTGCCAGACTCAGGATAATATGATTTAGAGTTTCAGGCTAATATGATTGCCAGTCAGGATAACATGCTTGCCAGTCAGGCTAAAATAATTGCCAGTCAGGCTGAAATAATTGCCAGTCAGGCTTAAATAACTGCCAGTCAATCTTAAATAATTGCTAGTCAGGCTTAAATAATTGCCAGCCAGGATAAAACAATTGCCAGTCAGGCTACAGCAATTGCCAGTCAGGCTAAAACAATTGCCAGTCAGGCTAAAATAATTGTCAGTCAGGCTAATATAACTAGGGGCATGAAAATGAAAAGTGTACTAAATGCTAACTGAGAATACCACTTAGACAAGTTGGTCAAGGGCCCCTGGGAAATTAGTTCCCACAACTCAAAATTAAGTCGGTTCTACAGGAAATGACTTCCTAACTCTAGACTAGGGAGGAGGTTACCTCCTGTTAAAGCTTACACTACTTATTAGTTAATAAATCCCACAAGTAACATTAAAATGCTCTACCACCTCCTACATTACGTTAAATGTAGGAGGTGGTATCCTCCTCTACCATCTTCCTCTGATTATACATAGGAAGATGATGTGATGTACCTAGCAAGCTAGTGGTAGGCCTACGATCCCTAATGGGGCAGCACAAACTTAACCAAAGACATTAAAATATATGCTCCACTTGAAATGTCTGGGTTCCAGCTTACAGAATCCACAGGTTCCAGCAAAGGTAACAAATACACATTATAACTAGAATAGAATAGTGACTCCAGTACTTAACGTTAAGGGTACTTAAAGAGTACCCAAGGTAAGGTACTTAACTAGAGAAAAAAACCACACCAGCCAAACCCGGCTGTCATGACATTCTATTGCTGAGAGCTCACTAAAACACACTTTGCATTGGTGCCAGCTTATTAAATTATCATACTGAAAATCCAGGTACCCAAACCTCCTATACAATCCTTAATTGCCACATTCAATCCTACGTATAAATGTAACATTTTAGCATTATAATTTATTAGACAACATATCAACATAGTGTATCTAAACTAGCTAGGAGTACTGTACCAAATACTCTTACATCTGGCAGCAAGTAAAATACTCGCCAATCCTGATTTGAAGTGCATAAACTGTCTACATTTAATTTAAGGATGCAAGCACAATATCTTATTAAAACAAATAGAAACTAACTATGTACTGCTGCTGATTATAATCTAATACAATTCAGAACATACCACATTAAACAGAAAATTAAAATAAAGGCCTCACATTTTTCAAGGTAATGAAATATTAGAGGACGGCATTAAATTAGATTGGGAATCTAATATAATTGCCTATCAGGCTAAAAATACCGCAATTTCCAGCGTATTAAACGTGTTTTTATTTTAAATACTGTACGTAAAAAAATTGCCATGTCTAATGCGATTGTATTGTGTGAAACCGAGTGCCCTAGGCTAGGAGAGCCGAACGAGCATACTGGGTTAAGTTTGTTAGGCACAAATATCGTTGATAACAATAAATACTGAAAACAAGCCAAATTATTACAGTAAATTGTGTTACTAATAATAAAATATTGAAAACATGCAGTTAAATAATTTAATGCCTTGTATCTTTAATAAATATTTATTCATTAACTAAATGAAAAATGCTCCTAGAAATTTTAAAGTACTGTACAGTGGTACCTCGGGTTACGAACGTCCTGTTTACGAACTTTTCGGGTTACGAGCCCGATTTGTTCAGAAAATTTGAATTGGGATACGAACTTTGCATCGGGATACGAGTTTGTTGATAAGCGTACGGCTACCTAGTGGGTGGTGGCCAGCGATCGCGCCTCGGTTAACGTGCCTCGTGCCCAGTGACTATCCTGCCTGAATCCCTCACAAAATTTACAGTTTTTTGTCAGATTTTTGGCATTTGAGCATAAAAGTTGTTATTAAATATTTTGCATGTCCTAAGAATGCCGTGGTAAGGTTCAAGGCAAGAAATCACATGTCAGAATGACATAGAGGAAAAACAAGAGATCATTTGTAAGCATGAAAATGGTATGTGTGTTGAACTAGATAGGCAGTACAACAAATCTTCAGGGGAGGAAGAGGAGGCAGTAGAAAATGTCCTTTCCCTCACTAAGAAAATGTGTGCAGTATGGAAGGACTGTAAAGTTTTGCTGAAAAGAATCACCCAGATAAAGCTGTAGTAGCCGTTGCAGTGATCTTTTTTAATGCCAATGTTGATGCTCACTACAGACAAGTGTTGCAAAGATGGGGAAAACAATCTTCAAGAACATTTCCTTGTGAGAACAGTGAGAACAATCAAGCAGTGAGCCACAACCAGGACCTAGTGGTTGTTACGACCCTGGGGTTCTTATTTAGAAGCCAGAGTAAATTTGACTTCTTAAATTAATATTTATANCACGATGATGTTCAGGATATCCTTGAAGCCCAGGGCCATTCTGTCTTCGAGGTAGACACGTTCACTCGTCCCCCTCGTGGTCGTCGCCGCGAGCCCCTTCGGGTTGTGAAGATTGCCTTTGATGGTAGGACCCTTCCACCCTCTGTCATTCTTTCTGGTGCCAGGTGCTCGGTCCAAGAGCACATTCCCTCTCCTCGGCTCTGCAATAGGTGCTGGAGGTTTGGGCATGGAGTCCTCTGCTGCTCCAGTACTTTGATTTGATTATTGCCGCCAGAGGCGGCTAGTTTATTGTGCACCCCATACTCATCCTGTGAGTGGTAGCGCAAAAGCATTACTGAGGGCACAAAAAGTCTTTATCAGACCTCATCTTAGATTATTACATAAACAATTTCATTCAACCAGGTAACACCTTACAGTTACAATGTCAGCTAGTTACAGAGAAAATGCTATTTCAAGAGCTATATATTTACAGTAAGTCATCATACATTAATGGTAGGTCGTATCGCTAATACATAATAGTTTGACCAATGGGGACATTACAGAGTCATAGGGGAGCTTCTGTTTATTATTAGTCCTCACAATACACTACTTGTTTCTTAATCTCATATGTCGTTCATCTACTGGAAGGGAAATGTGGATACAGTGCAAGGATTTCAGGTAATTTATCCATGGTAATAAGATAGGTTGCCATATCATATAGAGTGAGCTTAGATTTATCTCTAAATGGCTCAATTTTACTACAATCCAAGATATAGTGTTCGAGTGTGTGTCCCAGTCTTTGTCCACACACTTTACACTTTACTTCATCTAGATCCCTATAAAAGCCGAACTGCCAGAGATACTTGTAGCCAAGTTTTATTCGAGCTGTGACAATATCTGTTAGTCTACTAACTTTGTTACTTGCCCCATACACATGTTTTACTTCACACATTTCATTGTGATGAACAATGGACCTGCTAGTTCCAGTTTGCACTGTTCTACTTTCTTCAAATTCATCCAGGAGTTCTCATCTAATGACACTTTTAAGGGACCTATTTGATAACTCAAGATTCTGTTCAATACTGTCTTTATTTACTGCAGCCTTAGCGGGGCGTCAACTTTGTCATGTTCCTGCAGGCCAATGTGAGAAGGAATCCACAAGGTAAGGTAAGGTAATTATCAAAAGAAGGCACCAAACAGGGAAGGCTATGTAGCACCATCAAAGTGCGAAATAATCAGAGGGCGCTAAATATCACCAAGAATGCCAATACGAGAACAAAAACGCATAAGGCGAACGATATCAAAAGTATCCGATTCACCTAGAATTGTATCGAGGGACAAGTGACCACGAGGGACGGTCGGAAAGCAAGACACACACTCGTTCTGGAAGTCAGGACATTCAACAAGGATATGCACAACTGTAAGAGGGACAATGCATTTCGGTCAATAAGGAGCAGGGCGGCGCTCCATTAAGTGACTGTGGGTTCAGCGAGTATGGCAAACCTACAGCCGTGCCAAAGCAGTTTCCCACCGCCGGTTACGGTGGTAGGAGGAAGGCCACGGGGACACACTACGTTTGAGAGTACGCAGCTTGTTACTAACCACAGAGGACCAACAACCCTGCCAACGGGCAAGGGTGGAGGAATGAATAACAGGATAAAAGTTGGAATAAGGAATACCTGTACGGGAGATGGGACAAGAACGGATAGCTTCCTTAACGGCAGTATCCGCATTCTCATTGAAAGAAACACCAATATGGCTGGGAACCCAGCAAAACTACTGATTTAAATTTACTAGAAATAAGAAACAGGCAATGTTGAATCTCTATGACCACCGGATGGACATGATTAAAGGACCCTAGAGCCATGAGGGCACTACGAGAGTCAACTACAACCACAAAGGAGGGATGAGAATGAGAAAGCAAGAGACGAAGAGCATAGAGAATAGCATAAAGTTCTGCCGTAAAGACGCTAGCCTCCGAAGGGAGGCGACACACATAAGTACGGTCAGGAAAAACAACAGAGTAGCCCACACCGTCTGCAGACTTAGACGCATCGGTGAAGATGGAAATAGAGTGGGAGTGCGAAGAAAAGTGCTCAAGGAAGAGGCTTTTCAGAATTGTAGGAGGGGTAAAGGCTTTAGTAATACAAGTCAAGGACGTACAAAACTTGGGAAGGGGGACTCTCCACGGAGGCAAGGAAGGAACAATACGAGGAGAAACATTAGAAATATGAACAGAAAGAGAATCCTGTAAGCGAGATAACCTGACAGAATGTGGGAGACGATGAAGAGGAACAGGAACTACAGGAAGAGGAAAAGTCAATGCACAACAGAGGCGAGAGGAAGGATGTTGGAAGGACCGCGCAAGATAGCGAAGACAGTAGCGATCACGGCAGTCCTGAAGAGAGAGAAAGCCAATGTCAACATACAAACTGAGGGCGGGAGTCGAACGAAAGGCACCAGAGCTGAGACGCAACCCAGTATGGTGCAAAGCATCAAGACGGTGAAGAGTAGGAGGAGAAGCAGAAGAGTATGCAGGGCAACCATAATCGAGTTTAGACAGGACGAGAGAGGAGTGCAAATAGAGGAGCATGCGCCTATCAGCTCCCCGAGAAGTATGGGACAAAACCTTAAGGAGGTTAAGGGCCTTAGAGCACTCAACTCGGATGTAAGAGATATGGGCTGACCAAGACAAACGAGTGTCAAAGACTAACCCCAAAAGCTTTGCGGAATCCCTGTACTCAATGGGATGACCACAAAGTGACAAAGAGGGATGAAGAACGACATGCTTCCGAGTAAAAGTCATAGCACAAGTCTTAGACACAGAGAACTTGAAGCCATAATCGGTGGCCCAAGACGACACGGCATCAATCGCAAGTTGAAGCCGCCGTTGAAGGAGAGGTGAATCATCACCCCAACAGCAAAGGGTAAGACCATCAACATAGAGAGCAGAGAAGACGCCAGAAGGAAGAGAGGAAAGAAGACCGTTGAGGGCAACTAGAAAAAGAGTAGTGCTCAGAACACTATCCTGGGGTACACCCTCATACAGCTGAAAAGGGGCAGAGAGAGCAGTACCAAGCCGCACACGAAAGGAACGACGAGAGAGGAAGCTCTGGAGGAAGAGAGGGAGGTTCCCATGAAGGCCAAAGGAATGAAGTTGAGACAGAATATGATACCGCCAGGTAGTGTTGTAAGCCTTTTCCAGGTCAAAAAGGACGGCAACAACGGAGGTCTTCGAAGCAAAGCAGTACGAATATAGACCTCCAAGTTCACAAGGACATCCGTTGTGCTGCGGCACTTGCGAAAACCAAATTGAGAAGGGGAGAGTTGGTGATAGCGTTCTAAGAACCACATCAAACGAACGTTAACCATACATTCAAAGAGCTTGCAGACACAACTCTTGAGGGCAATAGGGCGGTAGTCCTTTGGGGGATGACCCGAGAGACCCTGGTTTCCGAACAGGGAGGACAACATCATCGAGCCAGTCTTCAGGGACTAACGACGACTCCCAGACCCGATTGTACAGACTCAGTAAATACTGAGACGTGCACGAAGGGAGATGGCGAAGCATTTCATAATGAATGCCATTGGAGCCCACTGCCGTAAAACCACAAAGGGCTAGGGCAGATTGAAGCTCAGAGAGAGAGAAGGGATCATAATAAGTAAGGTGAAGATAAGTACAGAAATTTAAAGGACAAGATTCAAGAAGAGGCTTACGAAGAAGGAAGGATTGGGGGAGATGAGAACCAGAACTAACAGAGGAGAAATGGGAACCCAGTTTGGTCGCAACCTGCAACGGGTCCGCCACAAGAGCACCATGGAGGCAAAGGACCGGTGAGACATGGGAAACGAACTTTCCCGCAATCTTGTGGATACGCTTCCAGGCCAGTGGGAGAGGAGTTTCGGACGTAACGGTGGAGACATAAGACGCCCAGCAAGCACGTTTAGCCACACAGATGGTCCTATGGGCCACCGCA
>WNGS01010945.1:45378-55680 GCA_020271785.1 Procambarus virginalis
GGGACCCTTTTTCATAAGAGAAATAACAGTGGTAAAGCAGTCGCCCAGTGCTTCACGATCCCTTTGGCCTGTGTTCGTATCCTGGCCAGGGAGGATTGACTGGGCACCATCCCTTAATTGAAGCCTTGGTTCACCCAGCAGTGAAAGGGTATCTGGTTGTTAAACGATTTAGTAAGTTGTATTCCAAGAGAAATTTGCCTGAAATGCTATACATGCTAGTTGCTTTACATGAATGTAAGAACTCGTGTATATAAATACTACAAAAAAAATATATAATACCTTTCGATCTTTACATTTCATGATGAAGTGTATTTCCTCAAACAAAATATAACATAATTACCTCTGTAGGACATCCAACTGACATGGTGATAGCACAATATTCCCATGATAAACCTCAATTTCCAAATTTGTATGTTAAATTAATTTAAGGTAAATTAAGAGTTAATATGTACCTCATTGTAAGTCAGCATTCTCTGACTTCTCTCACACACTCAAAGTGTTTACCTTATCACCTGAATAAGAATGTATCATCTTGTGTCTCTTCAAACTTCTAAGATAACTAAATGTCCTCCCACACTCTGGACACTTGTAAGGTTGATCACCTGAATGCATAAACATGTGTATCTTCAAATGTCTATTACGTCTGAAACTCTTCGCACACTCTGGACACTGGTGAGGTTTGACGCCTGAATGCACTAGCAAATGGTCCTTCATATGTCCAAGATGATTGAATTTCTTCCCACACTCTGGACACTCATGAGATCGATCAACTGAATGCACTAACATGTGCTGTATTATGGCTTCGCGGTTCCTAAAATTTTTGCCACACTCGGTACACTCAAAAGGTCTTTCATCTGTATGCATCATCCTGTGCTTTCTCAAACTTCGAAGCTTACAGAATTTCTTTCCACACTCAGGACACTCGTGAGGTCGATCACCCGAATGCACTAAGAGGTGATTCTTCATATTTCCGGGTTTACTGAATCTCATCCCACACTTTGGACATGCATGAGGTCGATCACCCGAATGCAGTAGCATGTGCCGTACTATAGCTTCAGATTCCTTAAATTTTCTACCACACTTGTTGCACTCAAAAGGTCTTTCTTCTGTGTGCATGATCCTGTGCTTTTTCATACTGCCAAGCTGACTGAATCTCTTCCCACACTCAGGACACTCGTGAGGTCGATCACCCGAATGCACTAATAGGTGAGCCTTCAAATTTCCTAGAATCCTGAATCTCTTCCCACACTCTGGACATTCATGAGGTCGATTATCCGAATGGACTATCATATGTTGTATTATTGCACCACGTTCTATAAATTTCCTTCCACACTCAGTACACTCATACGGGCTTTCATCTATATGCACCATCCTGTCTCTCCTCATATGTTCAGCCTGACTGAATCTCTTCTTACTCTCTCGACCATCCTGAGGTTCATCACCCAAATTCGCTAACATGCCAGTGTTGATATTGTATAGGCATTTGACTCCCTTCCCACATTTTGGACACTTGTAAGTTTTCATCTTTATGAGTGGTGCAGTTTGTGTGAACTTTTTCTTTCCTGGATGACAGCCCAAGTGGTGATGTTTGCAGAAGCGTTATTGAGAAGCTTGAATGTTGATGGTTAGGCAAGGCTTGAGTGTTGTTTCAAGAGTTATACTTAATGTGAGCACTTGGCAGTCAATGGTGATGCTTCTTCTTTATAATAGGTGCTGTTTGTGATAAGATTTCCCTTAATACAGTCGTATAGAAACTAACCGGCCGTGATGATTGCTGTAGACAGGAACTGGTTAAATCGACTACTGCAGTTTCGGATACTGTCAGTTCAGTACACCAAAAACAAGTTCGTTCACTAGCAAGTTTGTATATATGTACTCTTTCGATCGTATATGCGCTGGTTTGTGTTCGCTGCTGTTCTCGTCTGAATAAATGGATACAAGACACTGTACAGTGACAACATCGCACACTAATATTTTTACCATGTAGCGGGTAGATTATCCCAATAATATACTCGCTCCAAACGCATTAGCCTAATGAGAGAAGCAAAGCTCTTCTTGGTACTAAGCTGAATTCCCATGGACACATTCTAGATATATCAAAAAAAGTTTCAAGAACTGTTGGCATTCTTTCTAAGATCAGATATTTTTTTTTTTTGAGATATATACAAGAGTTGTTACATTCTTGTACAGCCACTAGTACGCGTAGCGTTTCGGGCAAGTCCCTGGAATACGATCCCCTGCCGCGAAGAATCGTTTTTTCATCCAACACATTTTACTGTTGCGTTAAACAGAGGCTACAGTTAAGGAATTGCGCCCAGTAAATCCTCCCCGGCCAGGATACGAACCAATGACATAGCGCTCGCGGAACGCCAGGCGAGTGTCTTACCACTACACCACGGAGACTGGCACTGGTCCTGCCCAACCCACTCCACCTTGTGGCACTGGTCCTGCCCCCCCTCCACCTTGTGGCACTAGTCCTGCCCCCCCTCCACCTTGTGGCACTGGTCCTGCCCCCCCCCCCTCCACCTTGTGGCACTGGTCCTGCCCCCCCCCCCTCCACCTTGTGGCACTGGTCCTGGCCCCCCCCCCCTATTATGTACCCCGCCCTGCCCTGGTGACTCTCTATTACTCCCTCATCTATCCATATCTCAACTATGGTATTTGTGCTTGGGGTTCTACTACCCAAAATCATTTACGTCCTCTAATTACTCAACACAAAGCTGCTATTAGGACAATATCCAACTCTGGCCCCAGACATCACTCGGTACCCCTACTCAAATCTCTGAATATGTTAGATATTAAGTCACTGCATATTCTCTCATGTGTATTATACATATATAAAACGCTGAACTGTAATGCCAATCCTGACCTCAAAAGCTTCATTGAAGGTTGTAACAGAACCCATGAGCACCACACCAGAAATAAATACAGTTTTGATATTTCAAGAGTACGACTTAATCAAACTAGAAATGCTCTACAAATCAAGGGACCCAGAATGTGGAATGACCTTCCCAACCATGTTAAAGACTGTACCTCTTTCAACCAGTTTAAGATAAAAACGAAGCACTACCTAATAAATTCCCTGTAACCTACCTTACCCCTCTATTCCCTGTTGGGTTATTTGTGGACCTGCGTAAGGCTTTTGACACTGTGAACCACCAAAACCTTCTTCTTAAATTACATCATTATGGAGTCAGAGGACTCTCCCTGCAATACCTCAAATCTTACCTTACTGACAGACTCCAGTATGTTTCTGTGAACAATTCAATTTCTCCTACCCTACCCATCAACATTGGTGTTCCTCAGGGCAGTATACTTGGCCCTCTCCGCTTTCTCATCTACATTAATGACCTTCCAAATGCCTCCCAACACCTTAGACCAATTCTATTTGCTGATGACACAACCTTCATTTACTCCAGTCCTGACCCCCTTGCTCTAAATGCCACAGTAAATACCGAGCTTAATAAAGTCCATCTTTGGCTAACTGCCAACAAACTCACCCTTAACATTGACAAAACTTTCTATATTCTGTTTGGCAATAAATCCTCTAACCAAATAAATCTCGAGATTAACAATACCCAAATTTGTAACAAATTAGATGGCAAATTCCTTGGCGTTATGATTGCATCGTTGGTGCTCTTTTGGGACCTGAAGCCAAACTGGCAGGGGCTGAGTATGTCGAATTTTACGAGGTAGGAATAGAGCTGTTTGTAAATAATTTTTTCAAATATTTTTGATAGAATGGGTAGATTTGATATTGGTCTATTGTTCCGAACGTTAATGGAATCTGACCCATATATCAATCAGGTCAACCCATGTGTTGCGTTTCCAAAAGGGTCGTCCATGTTGGAATCGGTGAACGCCCTAGTAATATTGTTGAAAACATCTTGATAACTTATTAAACCAAAGATCTTTTTATGTCAGAAGAACGGCAGAAACTGGATCTATATATGAAAGCTCTTTCAGGACAAAATTTAAAGTAAAACTGAAGATATTTGTAGTTGTATAAAAGTTGCATTTTTCATCGGTCGTAGAGCTGGAAATCCGCAATATTCATCTCAGAACAATGCTTATTTCACGCAGAATCGTTAATAAATGTAAGAGGTTTATACGTCTCAAGAAAGATAGAAACATAATCTTTATTTTAAATGCCTTACCATGGGCATATTTGTATTTAAAGCGAAGATACGTGTATTTTTATAATCGGCGAGCTCCGATCCCGCACAGATCGAGCAACGGAGTAACTCTCTCTTAGAACAATGCTTATTTCACGTAAATTCCTTAATAAACACAAATGTTTTATATGTCTTATGAAAGATTGAAATATAAGCTTCATTTTAACTACTTTACCATAGAAATATATAAAGTTCTAATGAAGATACATGTGTTTTAATAATCGCCGAGCTCCGACCCCGCACAAACTGATCGACAGAGCAACTCTCTCTCAGAACAATGCTTATTTCACGTAAATTCGTTAATAAACACAAATGTTTTATATGTCTTAAGAAAGATAGAAATATAAGCTTCATTTTAAATACTTTACCATAGACATATATAAAGCTCAAGTGAAGATACATACGTTTTTATAGTGGCATTCAGTAGCTTGTCGGTCATGGAGTGCAGAAGCCTACGCACTTGCCAATATAGTGTGTAATTAACAAAGATACGCTTATAAAGCCTAACATATTATATGCCATTAGAAAGACAGAGATATGCTCGTTATTGTGAGCGCACCAAAGGAAATATATCTTGTTGGAGGACAAAGATATATCAATTCTAAAATAAGTTTCGACTCTCGCCCGGGCGAGAGATAGCGCGACTCTCGCCCCATCTATTGGAGATTCTGTTCACCTAATGACCCAAAGCTACTCAAAGCCTTATAGCATTACTTAAATAATGAAGAAATATGGTACAATTATTCCTAATAATGTTGGTGCTTAATGCAGAACACGAGAAAACATATATTTATTATGAAATAATATACTTTCATTATGAAATAAGCAAATATGTGGCCTCACAGGAAGTCAACGGTCCAGGTGTCAATGTTGTGGAGCGACTTATCCAAGATATATTGTTGTCTGGAAAGTGTTTGTTGGCATCTCAACCTTCTGTACACAGTGATCCAGTCGTCGCACTTCTCTCCTTAATTGATCGCAAATTTAATATTAACAAGTATAATACGTATTTCTAATAATATCTAACATAACTAGTCAGAAAACATTTAAGACTTATTGAAAAATACATGTCTGGAAGTTAAATCGACTTCTAGTGTTGGTCTATAGACACTAATCATTATTCGTTAGTATGCGTTTGCTACTTTAACCATTTACTGTACTGATGTAAAATCTCCCATGTCTCTTCTCACATGGAACACCGAACCCTACACACTCTCTGATATATTGTTTAATTAATAGAGATTCACTAATAAAGCTTATAATTGTATATGTTATCAAAAAGGCATAGATAAAGTCGTTCTTACGTTTTAGTCACAGAGATTAGATATTACTAAAGTTCATTTTATTCAGGAAAGTACATAAATAGTCGATTTACAAACATAATATTGGATTTATAGATAGAGCTAGTACATACAATATCTAAAGCCACTAGTACGCATAGCGTTTCGGGCATATTATTGAGAGGAAAGATATTTATATTTAAAAAAAAAAATTTTTGACCGACGCTCTCCCTATTGATGGGAACTACAACCTAATGAAGATCAATGTTAATTTTATGTAGATATTGTAATAAACGAAAGTTTTTTTTATATAATCAGAAAAGCAGAAATACAGGCAAATTTTAAATCCCTTGTCATAAATATAACTGAAGTGAAAGCAAAGATATATGCATTTTGATAGTTACTTGATGGCTAGCATTGAGTGTGTGAAGCTCTGCACTCCAGTTAATAAATTTTGTAATTTGCATATATGTTAATTAACCTTAAACATCTATATGTTAGAAGAACGACAGATGTAGACGTTAATGTGACAAAATTTCATGGAATATATATTTATATATTTCGTTAAATAAATAATACAACCCCATCGCCGGTGTCAGGACACAAGAAAACTATTGGCATCAGTGTGTGTAAGTACTTCATTCATAATGATGTGCTGCCCAAAATCTTAGCGAAGTATCCAAAATTTGCTTACTGTAGGTAATCATGCACATGACTGTAAAGTTGCCGCCCAGTTGGGTGGGTGTGGTGCACATGACTGTAAAGCTGCCGCCCAGTTGGGTGGGTGTGGAGCACATGACTGTAAAGCTGCCGCCCAGTTGGGTGGGTGTGCAGCAAGACTAGTAACTGTGTGACTCATCATAAATGTAAAGTGCCTTGTATAGTGACTGTTGTGAGCCTCTTGTTGATCACTTGTGGCACAAAGATTATTGATGTGTTTATTTGTGTGGGTGATTAAATATGTATGTGTATATATATATATATATATATATATATATATATATATATATATATATATATATATATATATATATATATATATATATATATATATATATATATATATATATATATATATGTACATGTATGTATGAGTGTGTACATGTGTATATAACATTAATAATTTTGTAACTAGCGTCAAAAATTGTTATTTGCTTAGCTAAACGAACTAGAGGGTTCAGTTCCTGAACCGATTATGTGCCTCTGTAATCCTTTACACCACCGCCCACGGGATGGGTATGGGGTGCATAATAAAGAAAGAAATTGAAATTGTCCAGCCAGGCGGGGAAAACAGGCTGCGCAATACTGATAAAATATGTAATTCACAAAGATGCGCTGATAAACATTAATGTTTTTTTTTATTAAAGATACAGATATAAACTTTGTTTTCAAACGTTGAATGTAACAATATTTCAAGTATAAGAACGAAGATATATTTAGGACTTAACGATTTCCTATCAAGTTGCAAAGATACCTGAATTGCACTCTATCATCATCTTTATTGATGATGTTAATTATGACGCAGGATCGATGTCTAGGTGAATTATGGCTGACACAGTCAGATTACATATGTCAGCCACAAGCAGGTAATTTTCAAAAGAAGGCCCAAAGCCTTAGAATGGCATCCACAAATACAACTCTTAACTTAATTATAAACCATATATAGTCTATATCATCAGAAATTCAGAAACATAAAAATATAGTTTCACATTTTTGTTATTAAAGTATATATTTTGAACCACATACTCATCCTGAGAGTCTTAGTTTATTGTGCACCCCATAGTTATCATGGGCCCGAACACGAAGCAGTTACGCAAGTACTTACAAACGTGTACATCTTTCCTCAATCTTTGCCGGCTTTGATAACATTTATTAAACAGTTTAAAAACATGAAAACTTCCCAATCAACTGTTGATATTTTTATAAACAGCCTCGTGGTGCTTCAGAGTTCATTAACTGTCTAATAATTGTATGGCTTGGAAATGCCAGTTTGACCCCAGGTGTTGATAGTTTAGTGTAGAGAGTGTAGAGTCAAGATTAAAAACGTTGAAAAAATCGTCCCATCTTGTTGCAATTGTCGAGGCAGCCACAATGCTGGTTCCTATCTATGCCGCATGAAGCCTCATCTGAGAGACTCTAGGACGGGTGCTACAAGCAGGATAGATGTATCCTCGAAGGAAGGAAAGATTGTGCAGCAGGAACATAGAAGGAACAGCTGGAAGCCAATGACAGCCCCTATGAACAATATGTGTGAAAAAAGAGCGGAGACAATTAAGGCGAGCCTAGGGAAAGTAGGAAACGCAGCTGAAAAAATTAAACCTTGTGGAAACAAGGTTCAGGACAATATAGTGAACTCGGCCTGAGGTTGGTACTCAAATATTGGAATATCTAAAAAAAAAAAAAAAAAAAAACTAGACAAGAGGATCGAGACATTAGAAAAATTAGCTATGGAGGATAGACGTGGTGAAACAGGACGTGAAATGGAAAGTAAAACAGGACGTGATATGGAAAGTGAAACAGGACGTGAAATGGAAAGTGAAATGTGTGTAGAAGAAAGTAAGGAAGAACATGACGTATTGATGATAGAGGATAGTCAGGAAAAGGCACTTTCTAGTAGTGTTAGCGGTGTTCAACCTTCTGTAGTGACAGATGTTGAAACAAAGGTTAAAGTAAAACGGTATACAGAATTAAAAAAAAATAGATATGAATAATATTACTTTTGATGTTAGTAGATGTTGTGCAAGTGAGGAGAAAGCAAAAATGTTACGGTGATGGAAGAGTGTCTAAGAAAAACTCGTATCCCGTGAAATGTGACGGACAGGGCAATGGTAGTTTTATTATTAATCATAGATGAAAGTAGAGTGAGGATATTATCTTGGAACGTTAATGGGTTAAAATCTAGTGCGGTGGATGTACACTATTATACTCTTAAGAGTACTATATTAACCTGAAATGTTAAATGGGATTCTTGTATTGTGATTTGTGTATTTGTACTCATTGAATTTGTGCGCCCCTTGGTAGGGGGGGACGGGATATTACGCATTAAGGGGATTAAGGATAAAGCGGTCATAGGCGTGGATTAGCGACTCCGAGGTCCATCATCCCCCCCCCCCCCCGGTACATGGAATTAATGACCTTAGCCAGTTAGAACTGAGGGTGGGAATTTATTTTATTATTTCCTTCCGCCCTCCTAGGGAGATAGGGGAAACAAGAATTTTCCTTGTGTGGAATATTGCATGCTGCACGGTGAATCATGGGCGTTCTGTAGGTTTAATTCTAGAGTAACTGACACGAAATTTGAGACCGATAGGAAAATTCGTAAAGACATATGACATTCATCAAGACCTGTGGGCTGAGTGGAGCGGAGGATCTTTGGTGGTTGACTTAAGGGTCGAGATGAGTACTAATAGTAGGTTACGGATCCATGCACAGGGAAAACTAGAAGAGGACTTAGTACATTTAAGTACCAGGGACGTAACCATACCTGGTTACCTGGTTGATACCTGGTTGATGGGGTTCTGGGAGTTCGTCTACTCCCCAAGCCCAGCCCGAGGCCAGACTTGACTTGTGAGAGTTTGGTCCACCAGGCTGTTGCTTGGAGCGGCCCGCAGGCCCACATACCCACCACAGCCCGGTTGGTTCGGCACTCCTTGAAGGAAACAATCTAGTTTCCTCTTGAAGATGTCCACGGTTGTTCCTGTAATATTTCTGATGCTCGCTGGTAGGACGTTCAACAACCGTGGACCTCTGATGTTCAAACAGTGTTCTCTGATTGTGCCTATGGCACCTCTGCTCTTCACTGGTTCTATTCTGCATTTTCTTCCATGTCATTCACTCTAGTACGTTGTTATTTTACTGTGCAGATTTGGGACCTGTCCCTCCAGTATTTTCCATGTGTATATTATTTGGTATCTCTCTCGTCTCCTTTCTAGTGAGTACATTTGGAGAGCTTTGAGACGATCCCAATAATTTAGGTGCTTTATCTTGTCTATGCGTGCTGTATATGTTCTCTGTATTCCCTCAATTTCAGCAATTTCTCCTGCTCTAAAGGGGGAAGTGAGTACTGAGCAGTACTCAAGACGGGACAACACAAGTGATTTGAAGAGTACAACCATTGTGATGGGATCTCTGGACTTGAAGGTTCTCGTAATCCATCCTATCATTTTTCTGGCTGACGCAATACTTGCTTGGTTATGCTCCCTAAACGTTAGGTCGTCAGACATCATTATTCCCAAATCCTTGACATGCTGTTTTTCTACTATGGGCAGATTCGATTGTGTTTTGTACCCTGTATTATGTTTAAGATCCTCATTTTTGCCGTATCTGAGTACCTGGAATTTATCACCGTTAAACTTCATGTTATTTTCTGCTGCCCAATCGAAAACTTTGTTAATATCTGTTTGTAGTTTACCAATGTCTTCAGCAGAGGTAATTTTCATGCTGATTTTTGTATCATTATTTTTGTAACCATAATAATGGAAAATATATAATTGAAAACCGGCGGACCAATTTATCCACAGTTACAGGCAGGGGAGAAGAGTGACTTCCCTGGGGGAGAGTCGGGGTTATCTCACATGTAGGGAGGAGAGGAGGAATCTACTAGGTACCTCACCTAGCTCCACCCCAGCTCCGCCTGACGATCAAGCTAGCCACTACTCCGCCATACTTCTCAGTCTCCCAGTTCAATGTTACGTCCATTCACCTACTAGGCACCCTCAGCCTAAAATCCCCCCCAGACACCATACCACCTCCCATTCCTGAGTAAACCCCACCCCTGCACTACCGTACCTACCCACACCTTCCGCAGGTGGCATGTTCCAGCAACACGCTGTTGTTGTGTTAAAGAT
>WNGS01010946.1:8339-22270 GCA_020271785.1 Procambarus virginalis
CCTCACCGGAGGTCGTCCACAATGACCTCACTTGCTAGCCGAAGCAGGAATCTTGAGTCACTTACCATAATCACGCCACCGCCCATAGATGGCGTTATCTACGTAGCGTCCCACTCCTGGCGAGTTTGAGTACAGACTCATAGATGGCGCTGGAGGTACCAGGCCATAGACGGCGGTGATGAGTCTGTAACACTCATCCATACACTCATCCATGCACTCATCCATGCACTCATCCATGCACTCAATATACTCCTCTATACACTCATCCATGCACTCAATAATACTCATCTATACACTCATCCATGCACTCAATAATACTCATCTATACACTCATCCATGCACTCATCCATGCACTCAATAATACTCATCTATACACTCATCCATGCACTCAATAATACTCATCTATACACTCATTAATACACTCATCCATGCACTCATCCATACACTCATCCATGCACTCATCCATACAGTCATCCATACACTCATCCATGCACTCATCCATACACTCATTAATACACTCATTATTACACTTATTAATACACTCATCCATGCACTCATCCATACAGTCATCCATACACTCATCCATGCACTCATCCATACACTCATTAATACACCATTATTACACTTATTAATACCTCATCCATACACTCATCCATACAGTCATCCATACACTCATCCATGCACTCATCCATACACTCATTAATACACTCATTATTACACTTATTAATACACTCATCCATACACTCATCCATACACTCATCCTGCACTCATCCATACACTCATTAATACACTCATTATTACACTTATTAATACACTCATCCATACACTCATCCATACAGTCATCCATACACTCATCCATTGCGCTCATCCATGCACTTATCCACACTCATCCATACACTCATCCATGCACTCATCCATGCACTCATCCATACACTCATCCATACACTCATCCATGCACTCATCCATACACTCATTATTACACTTATTAATACACTCATCCATACACTCATCCATGCGCTCATCCATGCACTCATCCATGCACTCATCCATACACTCATTATTACACTTATTAATACACTCATCCATACACTCATCCATGCGCTCATCCATGCACATCCATACACTCATTATTACACTTATTAATACACTCATTCATACACCCATCCATACACTCATCCATGCACTCATTCATACACTCATCTATATACTCATCTATACACTCATCCATGCACTCATCCATGCACTCATCCATACAGTCATCCATACACTCATCCATACACTCATCCATGCACTCATTCATACACCCATCCATACACTCATCCATACTCCTCCATGCACTCATTCATACACTCATCCATACACTCATCCATACTCCTCCATGCACTCATTCATGCACTCATTCATACACACATACATACACTCATCCATGCACTCATCCATGCACTCATTCATACACACATACATACACTCATCCATGCACTCATCCATGCACTCATCCATACACTCATTCATACACTCATCCATACACTCATCCATACTCAAATTAGGCTTCCCAGATGGACCAAGAGTCACATGGGCCAAGAGAGAGAGTATTGAAAAACATATAAATATTTGTTGTTTAACCTCTCCTTATGTATGAAATAATTATTCAGGAAATAAATAATAAACATTTAGAATCCTTTTATTGCTAATTTAATAGTTTTTTTACATATATAATATGAAGCTATACATGAATTTTATATATGTCTGTGATCTTAATGAAATGTACATCTCTAAATCTTCCTATATATTGTGTCTTTTTTATACATTCACATTCTATATATATATATATATATATATATATATATATGTATATATATATATATATATATATTTATATATATATATATATATATATTATATATTATATATATATATATATATATATATATATATATATATAGATATATATATATTATATATATATTATATATATATATATATATATATATATATATATCTTCGTACTAAAGCTGAAGTTTCGGGTTATGTAAAATAAAGTTCATTGTTCTTACTGTGTAGATCCATTGAACAAATAATGTTGTGTGAAGCTGTTCATCCAGTCACTTGTGAATCTCTGTGAGCGTTAACAGCCAGGCTAAAAACTGGTTTAACTTGACTGTTTCAGTAAACTGTTACCGAGTACTGAGTTTATCCTGACTGGCATGTGTGGGCCTGTGTGAACACGTTCATCTGTGAGAACACTGTTCACCTTGAGAACACTGTTCACCTGGAGCAACCAAGTTTTCACTGAGGTTGAACACTGACTTCTCGACACTGTTGTCTCCTGTGTGTGTGTCACTGTGAATCTCAGCGAAGTACAGTAAGGTTTGACACTGACTAATCTAGACCTTTTTTCCCTAGCTTCTGTGGAGGGTCTGTGGGTGTCAACAGTCTTCTTCAGCAAGGTGCAACGCTGACATACCTGGACTCTCACATGTGTGGGGTTGAGTGTGGACTCTCACATGTGTGGGGGTTGAGTGTGGACTCTCACATGTGTGTGGTTGAGTGTGGATTCTCACATGTGTGGGGGTTGAGTGTGGACTCTCACATGTGTGGGGGTTGAGTGTGGACTCTCACATGTGTGGGGTTGAGTGTGGACTCTCACATGTGTGGGGTTGAGTATGGACACAAGTTTCAGTGGGACCAGTGCCCCGCCTGCCCAACAAAGGGGACACCTTGGATTGCGAGTTCGGGCGGCAGTTTTGAACCCTGCTTACTGTGAGCGTTGAATTTTTCTTTCAAGATTGAAAAGACAAAACAATTTGCAATATAAAGAAATTATCCTCATAATAATAAAAAAAAATTAATTGCAGGCATCGTGAAGAAAAATTCAACACTCTTAGTGAGCGCGGTACGAAACTGCTGCCCGAAATTTTCACGTTCTCAAGAAATATCCCCTTTTGACGGTGAAGACAAGAGGGTAACCTTGGCTCACAACCACAGACACACCTTCCTTCTTGAGGGCTTCGTGAAGCGCCGTCTCCACCCCGGCCGACAGACCGAAGAACTTGAGCTTAAACTTGCTGCCGGAGGCCCAGTGGTCGTGGAAGCAGGCGCCGAGCCGCGTGGCGGTGTCGCGGTCAAGCTCCTCGTTGTCGACGCGGTAGTAGCAGAGAGAGAGCTCGGCCAGGCGGGGCAGGTTGCTGACAAGCTGGTGGAGGAAGGTGGTGCGACAGGGCGGCAGGTGCGACAATCCTGACCGCACTTCGCATACTTTGTCCAGCATCAGCATGCGCAGCTCTCCGCACGAGCGCGCCGTGTTGCCGATCTGAGCGCAGGTTTTCTCGTACTGATCGAACCTGAACTCCCAATTGCCCAAGTTGAGTTCTCTAAGTTTCCTGAAGTTGGATCCCAGCAACTCGAAGAACTTGCAGGCGGCGTTGTCGTCCAGGGTGGTGGCCTGGGTGTGGGACGACGACAGGTCCAGACTCGTCAGACTGCAACATTGGGGACAAACATTATAGCAGAGACAAGAGTGGGGGATAGAGGGAATTA
The DNA here is from genome assembly GCA_020271785.1 of Procambarus virginalis. Lineage (NCBI taxonomy): Eukaryota > Metazoa > Arthropoda > Malacostraca > Decapoda > Cambaridae > Procambarus > Procambarus virginalis. The sequence continues at coordinate 11,877 of WNGS01010946.1, forward strand.
TTTGAGTCACAATAACATTCACAGATGGTAAGTCACAGTGACGGAGGTGGCCATTAGACGTCAACCCACACATGTGCTCAGGTTTGGCTCCCTCCCTCACTTTCTACCTTTACACGTGTGTGTGGGTTGGGTGTCTATACCTTTCCAGGTGTGTGGGTTTGGTTTCCACAATAACATGAGAGACTCGTTGCACCTTTTAAAATGTTATACAAACAACGAGTCATGACCACAACAGCACTAAAGAATCAAATAACCATTCCTCCAAACAAACCACATTTACAAAATCCAAACTTTCCGGCAATACCACATAAGAAAGGCTTAACCCCAAGGAACAACGTCAGGTAATAGAATTTAAGAGGATAGAACCTCCAATTGGGCATAAGAAGAGGCAAGCTTCCATGGGCCAATAGGCTTTCTGCAAACGTTCTTCATTTATATATATTCATATTCCATATATTCCAGGAAGACACAACAAGATCGACCAGTAAGAACTCTCACATACTTTGGACAATTCCTAAGAGAGGAAGCAGGAGGTGACTCCGACGGATAAACCCGGGTTGTTCCTTGAGCTTGACCTCTGAGAGCCTCAAGGTCTTGATGGAGGACCAGTGCTGGATGGGGCCGTTGATGGGGAGGAGGATGGGGGGGAAGAGGGTGGGGGAGGTGGGCATCCCCACCCCTACGTCAACTATACAGCTGCTTAGGTTCAGGTCCAGCACCTTCCACGAGCTAAGGAGGTCCTTGAAGTAGGCGATGGATAGGGCCTTTTCCTGGGGGAGATAAGACAAGTTATGAGGCGTTGGTGAGTTGATGCAGTTACTGATGTGCTAGTCCGGGACTACAGTGGAGGCTACAGTTAACCACTCCTGTGTGACAAGTGAATCACTTGAGGCTACAGATGAACCACCTGCCGCGTCAAGCTGGGTGAACGTCCAATACTTCACTGCACTTTAACCATCCTAGATTATGTCTCACTTATAACTTAGTAGAAGAACTAACAAGGAGTGCCTGGCACTGTGATGCTTTTCCACCCCATGAGTATACCCTCCCTCCCATGAATACCCCCTCCCATCCCATCAATACCCCTCCCATCCAATGACAATGTGACATGGTGGCAGTGTTGAAGATACCTGGAGATTGAACTCCCAGTGAGCGAGGGAGAGAGAGCGGAGGGTGGTGTGTTCCTGAGGGCGGTGCAGGTCAGCTGGAAGGCCGTGTCGGTGATGACCACGTTGTGCGAGTCCAACTTCACCGTCGTAAGCGACTGTGACTGTCCCAGACCAAGCAGCACCGGCATGTAATCCTCCGCCTGGAGGTGGGGAGAGAGAGGGTCATTTCCGGGTTGGGGAAGGGGCGTCCCTCATCTCATCTCAGGGAAAGGGAATGTGTATTACTCATCTCAGCAAGGGAAAGGGAATGTGTATTACTCATCTCAGCAAGGGAAAGGAGTAGTGTCACTCATCTTAGTTGTACATACACACAATTAGACACATTTCACATCAGTTATTATTAGTTATGTGCACCGAGTTCTGTTTAGGATAGTATGTGGTCAAATTAAAATTATAGAAAAATGAGATTAGAAAATGGGAAATATTAGGTTAATTTTTTCCCCTACCACAGACGTGGCCACACATTTACAATGCTAACTATCATTTATACATTTTCTTTTGTCCTCCATGGACAGGGTGAGAGAGCTGTTAAACCTATAGTTCAAGGATTTATTGAACAATCAACCGCAGAAGGTGATTGTAGTGCTTTTAAAATGCTAATCTAACCTACAGATATAAATACACAGATTTACGTCTGTCCTACGTAAACAGTGTTCGATGTGTCTTTTTAGTCATTAATGAGCGTTTACAAAGGTGAAATGCAATTCTGACCAGCTTCTACATATCCTGTATACACATACATACATATACACACACAGCTATGTGTATACACATGCTACAACTCTCACGTCTTTGTGAATTTGTTATGTCAGTAAGATTTTCACTAGATATTTCTTATTTCTTTGTCGCTGCTAATGACACACCCATATTAATGTGTACTAGTGATCTTATTATTAATATTAGTATGTAATTACCGTTGTTGGGGGACAGGCGGACTGTGTATTATTCGTTTTGGGCAGGAAGCCTTTATATATATATATATATATATATATATATATATATATATATATATATATATATATATTATATATATATATATATATATATATATATATATATATATATTATTAAATATGACCGAAAAAGTAAGATTAATAATTCTAACACGAATTTTCTCAATTTTCCTTATGTTTGTTTTTACTGATGACGGTAAATGAAAAATCAATTCTCCAAAATTCATTCTTTATTTCTTAGTCTGACGCGACACTTGAGCGCGTTTCGTAAAACTTATTACATTTTCAAAGACTTTAGTTACACACACTGAACAGAGTTTAAACAGCTTTTCTTTTTTATATACCTGCATTTGGGTGAGGTGACATGTTACAATGGTTTGGGGTGAGGTGAGAGCAAACACAGAACACGAAACAATGGGTATAAGCTAAAGGGAAGAATAGATCTGTAACTGCAGAAGGCCTATTGGCCCATATTTCTTGATGTTTCTATATTGGAGCGGAGTCTTGAAGTGGGTAGAATATAGTTGTGCGTTAATTGGCTGTTGATTGCTGGTGTTGACTTCTTGATGTGTAGTGCCTCGCAGATGTCAAGCCGCCTGTTGTCGCTGTATCTATCAATGATTTCTGTGTTGTTTGTTAACAAACAAAATGTAATAAGTTTTACGAAACGCGCTCAAGTGTCGCGTCAGACTAAGAAATAAAGAATGAATTTTGGAGAATTGATTTTTCATTTACCGTCATCAGTAAAAACAAACATAAGGAAAATTGAGAAAATTCGTGTTAGAATTATTAATCTTACTTTTTCGGTCATATTTAATAACATATGTCTACAGGAAAGACTGCTACCAAAATATACTAATATATATATATATATATATATATATATATATATATATATATATATATATATATATATATATATGCGGAAAAACCACAAAGAAATGGAGAAGAGAGATGAACGTTTCGACTCGTGAAAGCCGTTGTCAACATGAGACTCATGTTGACAACGACAGTACGATTCGAAACGTTACTTATCCGTGCAAGTTGTTTTATGCTAAATGTTTGGCCAACATCTCTCCAGCATCCTCGACGGGGACAGGAAGCCGGCGGCTCCTCAAGGGTCCTCCCCTATTGTTCCTGAAGATTTATTCCAATTATATTTTAAACTGCAGTAATGTCTTGACATTCACGGCTTCAGCGGGTAGGCGGTTCCATGAGTTTATAACCCTATGAGTGAAGAAGCATGTTCTGTTCTCTGTCCTACATTGTGGCTTGTTGCCTTTGACACTGCTGCTCCTTGTTTGTGTTGCGTCTGGCACACGCTGAGTCACAGTAACGGGGCTGAAGATATGATGACCAAACTACTCATCAGAAGATGAGGAGACGACGACGTTTCGGTCCTGGACACTCGACTTGGTAATGGTTCACGACGGACCGAAACGTCGTCGTCTCTCCACCGTCTGGTGTGGACTCTGGTCATCTTACATCTGGCCTTCTGAACAAGCTGTCTGGGTCAACATCCTCCAAGTTGCTCAGCGTGTTGTGAGCTGTAAGCTTTTAAGGCTAACAGTTTTCCTCTCAGGTCATTGACATCTGTTAGAAACAGGATGGGCCCTAGACCCGAGCCTTGTGGTACTCCACTCGTAACCTCTCTCCACTCTGATGTCTCTGCTCTCACTGTAACCCTTTGTTTCCTTCCTGAGAGATACTCTCTGATCCACCTTAGCACTCTTGTAGATACACCAGCCTGCTTCTCTAGTTTGAGTGTGAGTCCTTCACGTGGGACCGTTTCAAATACTTTCCGACAGTCGAAGAATATGCAGTCTGTCCATCCTCTTTCTTGTTTGATTTTTGTCAACTTTTTATAGAACTCCAGCAAGCTTATCAAGAAGGATTTTCCTTTACTAAACCCGTGTAGGAGACTTGTGACAAAATTTATGTTCTAAATGTTCTACTAGCTTGCATCTGATCAGTCTCTTTAGCAACTTGCAAGAGATACTTGTTAGTGATACGGGTCTGTAATTTAATGGTTTGTGTCTTCCCCATTTCTTGTAGATTAGCACCACAATAGTCATTTTCCAGCTGTCGGGAAGTTCTCCCGTTTCTAGGGAGCAATTCAGTATTATGGGAAGTGAGCAGCACAACGCTTCAGCTGCCTCCTTTAGTATCCAGGGGGATATTTTTTCTGGTCCCGCGGCTTTTGTCATATCCAGTTCCTGCAGTTGCAGCTTAACTTCTTCTGGTGTCACTGTTATTTCAGTGAGACTTTCCTGTGGAACTACCCGTGTGGTCTGGACTCTAAGCTCTAGTTGCAAATCAGGCTTCAGCTTGAATACTTCCTGAAATCTTTTGTTAAGTTCCTCACATACCTCCTTATTATTTTCCATATGTTCTTCCTCACTTTTGTCAAGTGTGATCACCTCATCATTCACAATAACCTGATGTTCCTCTTGATGTGACTATGGAACAGTTTGGGCTAGGACTTTAGCCTTGTATGTTATCCTCGTACTGCTTCTCTGACACTCTCCTAGTTTCTGTGTACTCATTCCTGGCATCTTTGTGCACACTGGGAGTTCCTTCTGTGTTCTCTATACTTCTTCTGTGCTCTTCTACTTTTTCTCTTTGCTTCCGGACACTGTTGAACCACAGGGTTATGCGCGTCTTGCTTTCCTGAACCCTTAGTGGTGGTACAATGTGTAATTACTAATTGTAATTACCTAAGTGTAGTTACAGGATGAGAGCTACGCTCGTGGTGTCCCGTCTTCCCAGTACTCTTGTCATATAACACGGTGAAACTACTGACAGTCTTGGCCTCCACCACCTTTCACTTAACTTGTCCCAACCGTCTACCACTCTGTTTGCAAAAGTAAACATTCTAATATGATTTCGGCACCTGTGTGTGTGTGTGTGTGTGTGGTGTGTGTGTTGGTGTGTGTGTGTGTGTGTGTGTGTGGTGGTGTGTGTGTGTGTGTGTGTAAGAAACAAACTATTAGACACGATAAAGATAGGTCGGAAGTCAGTCAGTGTCGTAAGACAAACAACGGTTAGAAAAGGCAGGGAGCCCAAGAGCTAACAGCTCGACCATACAGGCCCAATACACCAAGAAAAAAAAGGAAACACCCACCTTCTTCAGCCCGAGTAGCCTGAGGGAGGTGAGGTTCCTGGCCCTGCGGATGGCGTCGCCGATACAGACGAGGTCGGCGGTGTTGAGGTAGAGGCAGGTAGTCGAGGCGAGCTGCTGCGGACGCTGGGTCAGGCAGGGCGGAGAACAGCGTGTGGAACATTGACAGGTGCTGACACCCGCCCAGACACAGCGGCAGAGGCAGCCGCGTCTCCCCTACTGCAGTCACCCCCCAAAAAAAACACACATTCTCTTATTTGTAGTTATGTACCCTTCTGTTACATGTATGTATGTGGGGCTTCATTAGTTAGTTATCTCTACCTTTTAGCTAATCTGTTTTATTATTACATCTTAACATAATATTGTTAATTATTATTAACAGTTAACATATTTATTGACAACAATTAATTACACTTTTGCCTAATGTGAGTTCTTCAATTAGGTCTAATTAAAGTTTAGGGCAGGAATAGTTCATTAGAGATGCAACTTAAAAATTAAATAAATAAAATTGTACTTCATTCTTTAAAATGTAGATAATAGATACTTCTCTCACTAGCTTAAACTAGCTTAATTAGTTCACTTCCCCCCCCCCCCCTACCTGCTTGTAGTAGCCACCAGGATATAACATAATAAATCTAATTATCATTATTATTTTAATTATAAAGTGTAACTTTTTTTTTATCCCTGGATAGTAAGTTTTATTTTATCATTATAAAACCATGTTGTTAAAGATTCGCTACCTGAACAAAGTTCCATGTAGCACGGGCTATGGTGAGCCCGTAGTGACAATTTTTATATTATATAAAACCATAGCGTTTGCCCCGAAACGCTATGGTTGCTAGTGGCTGTACAAGAATGTAAAATCAACCTCATTTCTATGTTCTCTCTTACCCCTAATGCACCTTCTTGTATATAAATAAATAACAAATAAATAATTGCTTTAAGCTTCTTAATATAGAATGGCTGCTATTTCCCTTCAAAGTTTACTTTGACCTTTGTCTAAGACAGCTCAGGGGAGACGTCTTGAAGGCGCCTGAAAGCTGTCCACTTACCAACAATGTGTTAGGGCTCTTGATAAAGAGTCAGTGTAAAAATAAACAAATAACTAAGCCACAGTGAAAAAAACTAAAAATCAAATAAACCCAGAGAAAAATTACAAAATGTTCAGAAGTAAAAAAATACACTGAAAGATAAAATAGATAAAATTTGTGTAAATTTTCATCTACACAAATGAAAATTCCAAAATCAATAGACAAGAGAACAAATTGAAGAACACGCACAGAACACACATGAACGCCCCACATAGAGACACACATGAACGCCACACATAAAGAACACACATGAACGCCCACAAGAGAACACACATGAAACGCCACACATAAGAACACACTGAACGCCCACATAGAGAACACACATGAACACCACACACAGAGAACACACCATGAACGTCACACATAGAGAACACACATGAACGTCACACATAGAGAACAAACATTAATAAGAAATACCAGACAAAAAATTAAAACAAAGTGTACACATCCAAATAATTCCAGCAGGTGAGGACCAGCAGAGGAAGTCAAGCAGTGTGAGGCCAGCAGGTGAGGACCAGCAGAGGACCAGCAGAGGAACTCCACCGGACCAGCAGTAGCAGGAGGATGAGGAAGACAAGGACTCACCTCCATTAATAAAGAAGTACCCCTGGCCTCGTACTTGTCCTGGCGCCACTGTGGAGCGGGTCCTGGAACAGGTAGTGCAACTCTCTGTCGGGTCCAGCATCCTTCCAGGCCGAGGACTGCGCTGCTCCGATCCTGTAACCCGACACACTCACTTTAGTGTTCGTCTTTGTCTGTGTGTGTGTGGATGGTGTGTGTGTCACCTTCTGGGACAGCAAGATGGACTTTAATACCTGTCTTGAAGAGTGTATCAGGTTCTGGGACAGCAAGATGGACTCTAGTGCCTGTCTTGAAGAGTGTATCAGGTTCTGGGACAGCAAGATGGACTCTAGTGCCTGTCTTGAAGAGTGTATCAGGTTCTGGACAGCAAGATGGACTCTAGTGCCTGTCTTGAAGAGTGTATCAGGTTCTGGGACAGCAAGATGGACTCTAGTGCCTGTCTTGAGAGTGTATCAGGTTCTGGGACAGCAAGATGGACTCTAGTGCCTGTCTTGAAGAGTGTATCAGGTTCTGGAACAGCAAGATGGACTCTAGTGCCTGTCTTGAAGAGTGTATCAGGTTCTGGGACAGCAAAACAGGAACACTTTGAGAATGTGTAGCAAGTCGGGAATGTGTTGTGTATGAGTCTGGTCTTCTGGCCTCTCAGTGTAAGTCTTGGACTCATAATGCCACCATAACTTTCTGTCTATATTTCTGACATTTTATGTTCTCTCTGGAAACTCCTTGCGTGTGTAGGGATAACGAACCTGTATCATCCAGGAATACTGATTTCTACCTCGAAACATATCAATTTACGTTACTGTGGAGCTGGTCACAACCTTCACTCTAGCTTCATCGTCTTCACTCGTGTTTCATTCACTCTGAGTTCATTCACTTGTGTGTGTGTTGAGGACAAATCCCAGTATTGAGTGACTCACTCCTCCACCTTCTATTTTTCATTCCATCTGCTCAATAGCCTATCTGTCAACTTCCTTATATCTGTCTCTTTTCACGTTACCTGTCAGTGACCTCCTACCTGTCCAATGTAGGCGTCCCGGCTGTTCTTAGAGGCGTTGCTCTTCATCTGGACCTGGCCGGTGTGCATGTCGGAGGGTGTCAGAGCCAGCTTGGTCATGAACAGTCGACTCTGGTCCATCAGCTTGGCCTTGTTCATGGAGACTGCAAGAGTGAACAGCGTCAGGCGCAGTAACACATTACGTGAGCATGCGCAGTAAGACAAGTCATACAGGTTTTACATAACTCGGGCCACTTCAAGACCGTTAGCAGACACAAGACAACTATCAAGGGGAAAGCGCCAAGCCATGACGTCTATATGGCACTGGGAAGGGGTCAATAAGGAGTTGGGATGGGACGGGGTGGGGGGGGAAGGGGGGGGGGAAACTGAACAGAATCAATCGAGCCCATCCTCCTTAAGACAGTATCTAGAGCAACTATTGGCTCGAACGTACAAAAAATAGACTGTTTACGGCGACAAAGTTCACGTTTTGTACTATTAATTTTGTCAAGGGCATTAAACCAAAGGTAATAACGTTTTAGGCTTGGTGCAGTACATATATCTATACTATAAGAACAAATGTCTGTCTGTCCAAGAATGGAGGCCAGACGCTACGGGATAGCCTCACCCAAATTTATTGTGAGCGGTGTGGGGTGTGGGACGGACACAGGCTGGTCCCGGTTAGCTCAAGTTAAATGTTGTATGAAACACAGTGTGTAACCCAACACCCCGAGTGAGGGATTTGCCCGAAACGCTGTGCGTATTAGTGGCTTTAGGTATTGTATGTACTAGCTCTATCTATAAATCCAACATTATGTTCGTAAATTAACTATGTATGTACTTTTCCTGAATAAAAATGTATTTATTTATTTATATATTTTCATGAAGTCTGAAATGAATCCGGGATGACACGAGGAATAAGTCCACAGAGTTTGAGGTCACTGTCAACTTACACCTCAAAAAGTCTGCTCTTCAAGCAATCGAAAACTTTTCCTGGAAGATCGACAGCAAGAACCTCATACTACCAAATTATAAATGACCTAATCGCTGCACAGAGTAAAGGGTCTCGAATCTCCTTTGTATGGATACCTTCACACATAAATATAACCCATCATAATGACTCAGACATTGCAGCAAAATTAGCGTGTAACATAGATGAAGTTGAATTAGATCTAGGTATCCCCATCTCTGCTGTCAAAACTGTATTGGTCCAAACACTCAGGTCTGATAGGAGAGAAGTTACTGACTCCCAACGACCTGAAAGCACCAGTATAAAAAGCTATGATTTGTTCAGATCTGAAACCTATGTTTATGGGCAACACAAAACGTCCACCAGACTGTGCGACACAGTGGTTGCCAGGATCAGGGTGGGTTACCGTTACCTGTGGCAGGTGGCTACCGTTATCTGTGGCAGGTGGCTTCCGTTACCTGTGGCAGGTGGCTACCGTTACCTGTGGCAGGTGGCTACCGTTACCTGCGGCAGGTGGCTACCGTTACCTGTGGCAGGTGGCTACCGTTACCTGTGGCAGGTGGCTACCGTTACCTGTGGCAGAAGGCTATACCGTTACCTGTAGCAGGTGGCTACAGGTGGCAGATCTCCCAAGCCTGAGCACTCCAGGTGCAAACTCTGTGAGCAGGAACTGCGGCACGATCTCCCACACTACATCACCGAATGCCCAGTTATTATACCATGCAGACCCGTTGGTATGAGGTACCTAGAGCTTTGCAATTACTTTATTCCCTCTCGTGTTCTTGAAGATATCCTCATATTGCACCGAAAATTTGCCAGTGCAGGCTACTGAACACATGGCCCTGTATGACTACCCACCCTGCGAGATGGGGACTTTAGCATCACGTAGCTAGTTCTTGACACACACTGTACTCCCCTTCATATAGTCTAGGGCAGCTGTACAAATGCACATGTACCTAAATGTGTTAATAAAAATATAACAAATCAAATAAAAATCCTCCGCTTATTCGTGTAAGTTCTTCATAATACATTTTCTGAGAGGAGGAGAAGGGAGAAGTGAGAGAAGAACTAAGGGGATGAAGGAGAGGTGATGAAGTTGGAGGAAAGGGAAGGAAGGAAGGAAGGAGGGACGAAGAGGGGACACAGAGGTTGAGGACGAGGGGTCAAGGTAAACAAACAAGGGTGGAATAATTGGTGGGAGTAGAGACTGCCCCGGGCACCACCGGGTAACACCCCAACCCTCCCCCTAGAACACTATATTAGTCCTAGCTCAACTTGGACAAGTTAGGCGTCCTTCTTCAGCTAATTTTCCATTTTCTATGTCTGCCATTTGGGTATACTGAATAATAGAAAACGTGAACATTTCAGGGTCCACCAGTCCATTTGTGTTCGTGTGAGCAAATAGTAGTCGTGAGCACCGTCCACATCGGAGGGTGGACTGATATATTAACACAAACCACGTCTCCACGACCAACTTACTACACAGCTCCCACAGGCCTGACCTCAAGGAGGCA
>WNGS01010949.1:0-10837 GCA_020271785.1 Procambarus virginalis
TTGTTGTCAATAGTTTCAATCAAGGCACTAACATCATCGAAGTGTTACCTAGAGATCTAACATTCAAGTTGATTACAGAGATATTGTGATTATGTGTTAATACATTGTTTACATCATGTGCTGTAAAATGTCTGCAATTTTGGTCATTAAAGTGATGATTGTCATAGATAGTGGATAGAGATTTAGTTCTGGGTCTATACTTGTCTGCATAAAAAGGCTGGTTGTAGGAAAACAAGGCAAGAGTGGCAATTACAAAATAGAAATTTGAAATAAAAGGGGGAAAGAGAAAAAAAAATATAAACAAGACTATACAAAACAAACACAAAATGAACGAAAAAAAGAAAAATGAGGTAGCTTACAAGGGGCTTACAAGTACTCTCAGGTACACTAAGCATTAATTTGCATTTTGAGACACAGGCAAAGCCAGGGGTACAATGGAGTAAGGGATTATGGTGAGGTAGAGGATTATGGTGAGATTATGGTGAGGCTAAGCACCTATGTAATAAATGAAATCAAAGAAAAAAGTTGAATAATAAACATTGGCAAATTTATGCTAAAGATTATTAACTATAAATAGTTTATTTATGAACGTATAATTAATAAGACCTAGAGAAATATTAAAACACTCAGTTAATTAAGTCCAATAAATGTAAATTAAAAAATAATTTAAAAAGTGAAACAAAGACACTTAGGATACCTAGCCCGCACTAGGTGAGAAGGGGGTTAATTATGTTGACTCATTGAGAGTGATAATATGGTGAGACAAACCACATTGGGTGAGGAAAGTGTTGAGGTTATCCTCATTAGCAATTATAAACATTTTACCTACTGAAGTCTTTCTCACTTTAATCAAGCCATCTCTGACGAAGCACTGATGAATCACATCTGGGTTTTGACGATGGATTTAACGCAGGTGGTAGAGGAGTTGCTGTCTTTTTCTAGTCAAGTACTCGTTAATGTAGATTTCCTGTAGTTGAATGCAGCTGTCCGGACAAGATGCGATTTCATGGACTGGGAAGCCAGTTTCAGGCGAATTTTCCACTGGTTTTGTCTGATGGATTCTTTTTGCCTACTCTGTAGGCAGCAATAATGTCTGTTTTGTTTAGAGTGAACTGCAATTCTTTTTTTAAGAGATCCTGAACTATTTCAATACACTTTTCACCTTCGTTTTCCACTGGAATATCTTGGGACGACACGACTACAGAGTCAAGCAGTTTTTGCTGATCTTGTTCATCCTGGGTGGCGGAACGTTGGGCGGATAATGTACTGATACATGCTGTCATTTTGCTTAGATCTTCCTCTTGTTTTTTATGGCTTCATCGGATATCAGATGAAAGTTTTCCTCGCGGAGATCATTCAAGCCATGCTGAAGTTGATCTTGGCTAGCCCTCAAGTTTCTAACATCCTCGCGGAGGAGGGTTATTTCTTGTTGTTGTTGATGGAGGTTCGAACGGTTTGCTTGATTTTCAGTTTGAAGACTCAAGATGATCGTATTTTGAGCCTCAAGGACTGAGCACAACTTTTTGGCCCACTGATTATCGGCCCAGTTAGGGAAATCCGGTGAGGGACCAGTAGCACGCTTGAATTTCATAAACTGGGATGTAAGAATGGTAATAGGAGAGGATTGAGAGGACACCGCTCACTGGCTCAATGGGGTGGAGGGGAGGGTAGCACCGCCGCCACAGGCCCCAGAACTTCCAGAGGGAGAAACACGATGACTGTCAGTATTTGTCGGGATGGATGCCTTGTTAGGGGCTTTGTTGCTCTTATTTATCTGCACAGTCTTGTTCCTGGGAGACATGATAGGTCGAGAATGGACTGGAGTATATGTTGTGGCGGAAATTTGCATCAGGCAGCGCGGTGGTGGGCAGCATGCACTGGTACTCACAGCCAGAGAGGATTGTTTTGAATTGAGTTTGCGATAGAATGAGTCGATTTGTGTTGGTTACTTTGATTGTGCTATGACATGCTTGGACTCCATGTACTTAGCTGCCTGTGGGTGGTGGTCTACATCATCTGGGGGTAGTTTATGGGCTGAAATACAGCGTAGAGTGAGGAGTGTAGCGTGCACTCAACAGCGTCGGCTTGTTTCTAAGCGTCGGCTCAGTTGTTTAGACGGACTCCCCACTCAACGTACAAGCCCTCGCCCATTGTCAGAACAACTGCACTTCCAGCTTCACCCATGGTGCGGTGTAGGGAACCATCAGTGTATATGATTTGAGAGAGAGAATGCTCTGTGGACACAGCATCAATATGGCTTAAGACGTTGAACTTTGCCTCAAGACGAAGCTTGGGCTGATCTCTAATTTGCTTCTTGGGTGGAAAGGGAGAAGGGTGGAAAGGGAGAAGGGTGGAAAGGGAGGGATTAAAACTGGAAAGGGTGTAACCTCCCACGGTGCAGGAAAGTGCCGTTGTTGTTTCTCTTGGTACAAATCATAAACCTGATACATTCTGAGTTGAGTTCCAGTTTTTGTTATCCATTTGGAACAATGCTGATCTTCAATAAAGAAATTCTGGAGGGCTTCTGTGCAAGGGTTAGGATGAGTTAGCCTAAGCATTTTTATACAAATTTGACAGTTAATTTCAATAACACGATCAACAACGCTCGGAATATTAAGTTCCTTTCTCATATTAAGTATCTTTGTGGTACGAAGGCACCCAAGGATTATCCTCAAGGCTTCGTTCTGCAATTTTTCAAGTCCTCCAAGCTTTCTTTCAGGCATCAAAACAAGCAGAGGTGCAGCATAATCCACTAAAGATCTGATGTATGCAAGGTACATCATTTTGACAATTCTGACATTGCCACCATAACCTGAGTGATAACCTGCAACAGCCTTGAGAGCTCGGAGCCTCTCTTTATACTGACGATAGAGTCTGAATACAACAGGGCCATACAGTGGCACCTCAAGGCCAAGGTATTTGAATCTGTTTACATAGTCAAGCTGGGAGCCATCAGACAGTTGCATCTTGCGAACAGCTCCTCCCTGCCTGGGTGGGTGCCGATTTAATATCTTTGTTTTCTCTGCTGAGATGACTAAATCTAGGTCCTGACACGAGTCTAATACAAAGTTAAGAGTGTTCTGCGTGTTAGCATACCCAATGGTGTATATCATTATATCATCAGCATAGCTTTTGTGGACGTGTTGTGGACGTTGGGTTTGCTCGGTTCAGAGTTTAACAGCGTGTTTATTAAGATATTAAATAAGGTAGGACTGAGGACACCTCCCTGCGGGGTACCTAGTTCAAAGTCTCTTGTTACACTCCTATGCCCCTGGAAAAATACAGATGACTTCCTGTTGGATAATTAACCCCTGATCCAAGAAAGAAGCCGACCAACAATATTCATTCTTGCAAGCGCACTCAAGATAACATGTCTATTTGCAATATCAAAGGCAGACTTGAGATCTAGGAAGGTGGTATATGACTTTTCAGTGTGCAGGGTAAGAAAGGTGGTGATGCAATGATGCACACTCCTTCCATGCATGAAGCCATATATCTGAGGGGATAGCATGGTTCTTATTCTATGGAGGAGACGGTTTAGGACCATTCTCTCAAATGTTTTGCAAATGCAGCTAGTAAGGGAAATTGGGCGGAAAGCACTCTCTTGATTTGGCTTGGGAATTGGAATGATTATACTGTTGATCCAAGAGATAGGAAGTTCCCCAGTAACATAGCTCATATTATACAGCTCAAGCAGGGGATTCCCTAGTACTAAAGGGAGCAGACTCAATATGTCATAAGTGATACCATCCTCACCAGGTGATGTGGCTTTACCTTTGTTTAGGGCCGAAAGTAGCTCAAACTAAGTAAATGGCACTTTGCATTCATCTTCCTTGTGGAGCATGAAGTCACCGAGCCTCTCTCGATTTCCGTAACCAGCATTTAACCTGAATTTTGTGTCTGGGGGAAGATTATTGAAGCTAGAGGTGGTTGCCGAAGCATCGACTTACTCGTTTGCTCTGTGTAGAGGGTGAGGGTGTGCTACTTGACCGAGCTTATCGCCTTTAATTCTTTTAATATCCTTCCATGCCTTGTTTAGTGAGGTGTGAGAGTTGAGACTGTTAATAAAAGTTTCCCAGTTATCTTGCCTGAGCTTTATCATGCGCTCCCTCGCCTTGGCTAGGGCTTTCTGAAAGAGATTTAGCATTGCCGGCGTACGTGTTTTCCTATATGCAAGCCCAACTCTTCTGGCAGTGCGTTTCAATGTACGCAGTTTGGGGTCATTGTAATAGGCATGGTGTTTATTACTTTTCATAACGTTCTGACTATTGGATGGTGCAGAGGGCCGACCTAAAGGGTCAACAAACATCTGAATGCTCGTACTAGACCGTCATTAAATGTCTGGACTGTGGAGGGATCATAAGTGCTGTACCACTCTGACACATGAGCAACAAAGTCTTCATGTCGAGCAGGAGGAACAGTGAGCCGCTTGCGTTTAAAAGTTCCACCGGGCAGGATGGTATTTCCGATACACAGAGCAGTCAATCTAGGGTGATGATCTGACAACAAATCTGTTACAATAGATGACGTGCACCAGACGTGAGAGATGTTGAAACCAACACAGAGGTCTAGAATAAAAAATCAATGTATCAACATAAAACATTAATGTCAGTGGTCATCAGGTAAAATCAGGTTAATATTTGTAAAGAATTTAAATGAGTTAAACTAAATACGAACTTAATATATATTTTTCTACCGCAAAAATATATTCCCGAGGTATTGTAATTGCAAATAAATATTTAATACAATTAATTGTAACATTTTTTTTGTTTAGATTTTCGTATTGCTTGATAATATACAATAGCGTTTAGATAATGCTAGAGCTGGACATTCTTTAGGCTCGTTGCATTTTGTGGTAGTCGCCATTTTAAAACCGTATCGAGAGGGTGGTGTGAGAATTATGTTGAGGGTGGTGTTGATGGCCTAGAATTGTGTTGATGGCCCTGGAGGCGTGTTGATGGCCTAGAATTGTGTTGACGGTGGTGTTAATGGCCCTGGAGGCGTGTTGATGTCCTAGAATTGTGTTGATGGCCTGGATGATGTGTTATAAACCTAAATCTAAATCTAAACCCTAAATCTAAATCATTTATATATATTATGAATAACAGAGGTCCCAGGACATTGGACCCAGGACATTATTGTGCATCCTAGTATTGTGCATGTGTAGTAGGTATATTTATGTAGTATATTGGCATATTTAATGGCATTTAGTTAATGCCACTTAGTGGCATGTCTCTGCACCCTTTCCAGTTTGTTGATATGCTTCTTAAGATATGGGCACCATACAACTGCTGCATACTCCAACTTTGGTTTAACAAAAGTTGTGAACAATTTCAAAATTTCTGTTGAAAAAATCCTGTTTCCTAGTTCTGCATCTGTTTTGGTATAAATGTTTTTGCTCCTTTATTGTATATTTCACAAAATTGACATACATTTATTCATCTCATTTACTTCCTTTCCTAACAGCAGGTCTATCCAGTAAACTTCCTTAAATTCCTTCCTGACTTCCAGCCTAATGTTTGTTTTATCCTAGTGTGTATGATGCTAGGATGTGTCTGGTACCTGTTGTGTGAAATCGAAGATAATGAATAAGTCTAAGTCCAATAACTTAATGATTTTTTATGGAGTAATCTACGCTATGTTGATAGTACTCTTTTGTGTCTGCAGGTGCATTCAGTGTGTTTTTGATGCCTGGTGTGTTAATTTAATTAATACTTGGAATAAATCTAGTTTCTCTCCTCTTGAAGATATCCACGGTTGTTCCGGCAATATTTCTTATTCACGCTGGAGGGGGTTGAACAACCGTGGACCTCTGATGTCTGGCCTGTGATTGTGAAGGTCATTGGTCCTACTTTGAAATTGGTGACCTGACTCCTAACTCACTCTCTCAAATACTTTATTATGTGTCGATGTGTGGGCTGGCAACTGGTCTATAATTCTTTGCCAGTGCTTTGCTCCCTCCCTTGTGTAGAGGGGCTATGTCTGCTACTTTAAGTGCATCTGGTATCTTCCCCGTGTCCCAAGTTCTTCCTCCACACTATACTGAGTGCCTGTGCTACTGGCACTTTGCATTTCTTTATAAATATGAATTCCATGAATCTGGACCCGGAACCGAGTGCATGGGCATGTTTTCAATTTCTCTTTCACAAGTCTAGTACGCTCGTGTTGATATCATTTATATTTACAGGGATTTGAATAGCCCGCATAAAGAAATTGTCTGGATCTTCCACTTTCATTTTGTTTATTGGAGTGCTTAACATGTCCTCTACTACTGCTTTTTTAGGATTGAGTGGTTGAGTGAAAATTTGTCACAGAATCTAAGTAGTTCTCTAATCTGTGGTTGGTTAGGTTCCTATAGATTTCCGGTATATATTATTGTTTGCTATTCTCCATCTGAACTAGGCAAGTTGAAATCACTTATCACTTTGGCGCACCACGCCCACGAGACCGCTCTGTGCCCAGGTGGGCTCCAGGGTTGCACGGGCGCGCGGTATTCTGTCTGAAAAGTGTATACTCCTTCAATTTTGTCACCTCAATTCTCGTCCAGGATTTTCAATTTGATATCATTGTTGTTCGCAATAGAATTCTCTACACGACTAAAGACAATAAAGTCCAAAAGCCCGGCGTACCATCCCAACAAACAGAGAAAGTGAGTGCGTAATACCCGGGAGCGCCTAAGATTGATAAAATGTGTACACTCCTTTCACGTTTGTCACCTCCAATTCCCGTCCTAGGCGGCGTTCATTTTGGTATCATTGTGTTCGCAATAGAATTCTCAACAAGAGCATATGCATATGAAGTAAAAACCGCAGCACGCTCCACCCGTCGACCAGATGAATGTGGCCCGAAAGATAGCACTGCGCCATCCCAAGGCGCCTCTCATTTCTGCTTTGTGTCGGAGAGTTTCTCATGAGTAGGTTGGCAGTTTTCTTGGTTTTATAGTAACTCCTTAGTTGTATCTTCTGATTTTTTGTCTGTAGGGATAACAGGTCTATTAACAATATCTTTCAGGACCCTTTCCTCCGTTTTATGAGCTGGTGGAGAAGAAGTTCCTGTAAAATAGTCTAATAGGGGGTATAGGTGTTGTATTATTTGTTGCTTCAGACGTTGCATGGCGTTTTACTTTCCTTCTTATGATGTTCTTCAATGAAACCATTGGAGAAGCCGTTGTTGTTGACTAGGACCTGCCTTACCCTACAGAGTTCTTCGTCGACTTGCTTCCATTCTGAGCTGTGGCTGAGAGCACGGTCGACATAAGCGTTAACAACACTCCTCTTGTACCTATCTTGGCAGTCACTGTTGGCATTTAGGCACAATCCTATGTTTGTTTCCTAGTGTAGACTGGCAGTGTGGAAACCTCCGCTCCTTTCCATGACTGTTACATCTAGAAAAGGGCAGCTTCCCATCCTTCTCCATCTCGTAAGTGAAACGTAACGTAACACAGAATTCTGCTCAAACGCCTCTTTCAGTTCCTGCAGATGTCTGACATCAGGTACCTGTGTAAAAATGTCGTCAACATACCTGCAGTATATGGCCGGAATCAAGTTCAAGTCGACTAAGACTTTTCCTCGATAGTACCCATGTAGAAGTTTGCAACAGGACGCCTAGGGGAGAACCCATAGCGACCCCATCTACTTGCTTATACATGTGCCCATCCGGGCTCAAGAAGGGTGCCTCCAAAATACTAATGGGATGTAAAGGTGTCATTGTTGAAGTGTAGTCTTCACTGGAGACTGCTTTGCAGGACTTTTGCAGGCTATATTAGCTGAAAAGTAGTTACTGTCTTATTTCACCCACCACACTTGTTAACCAAATATATTAAGTCTTTAATATAGTTTGAACTAATAGTTATTTATTAAATCTAATAGTTAATAGTTAGCTAATTGAACTAAAATATAGTTGAACCTTGGAGTCCTAAAGGGACTGATGACTTGGATGACCAGTTCATTGTCTTTTAAGATTTGTAACATTTTAGCTATTAAAATCTAACTATGATTGTATAATCAACAAATTCTATGAGCTTTTAAAAAACACATTATTTTATACTGCATACTAATATCTATAAGTTATACTACATGTCTACATCACATTTCGGGAGTCAGTTCAGGAGTCGTTTTTTGGCCCGTGCATGACGCTGCCATCTTGTGTGGTATTTCTTCTTCTTCTTTTATAACGTGTGCATACATTTTGAGGAGAAAGGCCAAGTGCTACATACCAATTAATATTCAGGTTATTAGTAAAGTACGTACTGCAAAAAGCCAATAAAAATGGGGTGTCAACCTAAACTTGAAAACAACTAATATTAAAACAGGTTAAATTAGTAAAATAACAGAGGGCTTAAGCAGACATGACTCTGGCTTAAGCCATGTAAAGCAGACTGATAAGTGGAAATATATGAGGGGAAAAAATTAACGGCCACATTAGAATAATACAAACTAATTGACGATCAAAGATATATTACTAAAGTAGGGGCGAAAAAATAACAAATGACTTCATAAAAAAATATCCCAATGTCAACCGCAACTTGGCAGTACGAGTCTAAGTTCTAAGAACACAAAAAACACATTAAATGCTGTTATTGCAATGATACAATACATATTATTGACGTATGAAAACTGGATAATGTAGCAAAATAGAGAACCTTAGCTGAATGTCAACCATAAACAGGATTTAACTATCTTCACACAGAAAGATTTAATAGAAAGGAGGGGGGGAGAATGCCTAATTATGTTAGGGAAATATTTAGAAATGCTAGTCTCGAATAAACCACATTTCAACTAAGAACGTGCCACCACACCTTAGTCACAAGACTTGAACCTCATAGCACGTCCAAAATTTTGTTTACCAAAGTAGAGTTGCAAAACAAGAAAACAGCGCCCATTGGTTCAACGAAATTGGGGGAGAGCCAGAAGGCACAAAATGCGAAATAACAGGAATCGATTTATAAATTGTATAGATAAAGAATTCCCCATATGACATGGAACTTCAAGAAACAACTGAGGTCATGATTTTTAAACTAACTAAAGTAACTAACAAACTTCAATCTTTTGTTATATCTTGCTCATTTTGTGTTGGTTTTGTTCATTAATAATTGCTCTTATATACAGAGACTTATGTATCCTATGTCAGACGTCATTCTGCACCCTCCATTGTATACTAATCTTGCTCATAATATTAATCTTACCTTTTTATGAACTAATTTATTTTTTGCAGAATTTTGTAGAAGTATTACATTTATTTCATTACTATATCATTATTGTGAAACTACATGATTAGCTCGTTTTGTCTTTCTTGAAGTTCCTTACCACGTCTACATGCACCCACCACTCTAATCAGCACATAGGTACTAAATTTATCATCACATTCATTTTACCTCTTTTCATTATTTTTCTTTTTATCCCATTCCTATTTTCTTATACCACACATCTATCGAAATGCAGAATCAATCGATAAGGAGGAGCATGTGTTGAGATGTTTTGTCCCACCATGGAATTCCCCTCTCGTACCAATGACCGTCCCTCCAATTTGCTTTTCAGAATTACAGATACAACTACACACCAAAAAGGAAACTAAACTACGGACAGGGCAACTGCCCTAACAACATTCAGCGATGGTCAGAACAAACTCAATATGTTCACGCATAATGGGCTTGCCGGAAAGTCTCCCAACAGTCAAAACTTCACTAATAGAGAGTAACTCCATTCAATTTGCAACATATAAGGACTGGAAAACAGAGAACAAACAACAAGTACAGTTCATAAATGGCCTCTCATGAGTCAAATAAAGTATTCTGGAGCTTTATAGAAACCCTTGCAGGGATATTCTTAGACAGTGAGATCTGGAATTCCAGGATATAACCTAACAGTGTGATAGGAAAATTAGGTCACATGAGGAGTGGGTTGTATATTAGGGAAGACCTTGTATGCTCGGAGCTCCTTAAACGTTACAAATGAGTGGTAGAGGTATTGGGATTAAAAATAGAGGAAAAGAAATAAATTAGTAATTATTCTAATATACATACCGCCAGATGCAAACGGCCAAGGAATTACACGAGCTTAATTTTTTTTTCCCCACCCCGACCTACAACAAAAATAGAGAATAGACCTTGAATTAATTTGGAGAAACCGCTTCTATATCCTTGACATCAAGCCTTGCACTAATAGTATCTTCGCAAGTCCACCTCCCCCGCCCGGTAACGATTGCCAGCCCCCACTGGTCGTTTTTTTAGTTGAAGCATTACCCGGTAACGACGCAAGGCATTGCCGACCTCCTCGCCCCCTTGCCCCCCCGACACTGCGGCTTCGGGAGGGGCTCACAGAGGTTTTGGAACTATATATGCATATACTCTTGTAGGGAAATTTCATTGCGAATCATTGATAACCAAAATGAAAGACCCTAGGACCCAGAATTTGATGGTAGCAAAGTTGAAATAGTATACCCATTTATTAGCGTCTCACTGGCGTTTGCTCTGTCACTTTCTCTGTGTTGCTGTGTGGAGTTAACGCCTGGCTTTTGGACTTTATATTTGCATATACATCCATAGGGAATTCTATTGCGAATACAATGTTACCCAAAATGAAAAGCTAGGGCGAGAATTGAGATGTCCAAAGTGAAGAGAGTGTACACATTTTATGCTCTTGTATGCGTTCCCGGGAAACACGCTCTCATTCTCTGTTTGTTGTGGGTGGTACGCCTGGGCTTTGGACTTTATTGCACTTATCGCTGTAGAGAATTTATGCGAACACAATGATACCAATTGAGAAAAAACAAGAACGAGAAATGAGATGACAAAAGTAGAAACGATATACACTTTTCAGTATTACCTCGCTCTAATGTA
>WNGS01010951.1:8888-19479 GCA_020271785.1 Procambarus virginalis
TTTAAAGGCATTCCTCATAAAATCCTTTTTTATGCTAAGGAATTGCTCTTTTGATAGTTTATCATATCAAGTTATCAAAGCTATATTCTTAAATAAAGAGACTTGATTGTGTGAATAATTGTGGGTGTATGCAGTTTATAAGAGATATTGTGTATTTACTATTTGTGTTTGCAGGATCGAGCTGTTGGCTCTTGATCCTGTCTTTCTAACTGTCGGTTGTCTAATATACTGACTCTCAAACTATTTTCATATATCATTACTGCATATATTTGACTTTAACGTAAGCAAACACCCTCCCTCCACAGGATACTACCCGAAAAGGCTATCTTACTCCCAAGTACCTATTTGCTATTAGGTGAACTATTAGGTGTACCTATCGGGCATTTGGTGAAAAACTCTGCCCAATTGTTTCTGCGTCGGCCGAGAATCGAACCCGGGTACCTTAGGACTACAACCCCTCGAGCGCTGTGTGCGTTCTTGTAATCTGAAGTGGATTCTCTAGCTACAGTCAGTATTCTTGGATTAGATTAGCCAGGAGCCGGTGGTTGAGCGGACAGAACACTGGACGCGTAATCCTGTGGTCCCGAGTTCGATCCCGGGGGCCGGCGAGAAACAATGGGCAGAGTTTCTGTCACCCTGATGCCCCTGTTACCTAGTAGTAAATAGGTACCTGGGAGTTATTCAGCTGTCACAGGCTGCTTCCTGGGGTGGAGGCCTGGTCGAGGACCGGCCGCGGGGACACTAAGCCCCGAAATCATCTCAAGATAACCTCAAGATAGATAATGTATTAAATATACATTTTATACAATGTATTAATATTCTGTTCGAAGAATATTATTCTTTGAACAAAAATAAGAATATACGATGTTAGTGTATTAAATAGAGTTTTTTTTTTAAGCACGGTGCGATAAGAGGGTCAGGCAGTTGTCCAGCGCCCCGTGTTATTTGTGGGAAGACGGTGATGTTGGCGTTCCTGACGCGGGGTGTTGGTATTCCTGACGCTGTGATGGGGGGGGGGTGATGTTGGCACGTCTAACGACGTTATGACGATGATGTTGACATGCCTGACGCGAAGAAGAAACGTCATATGCCACCCGGATGATCAAAACATGACACTTGCAGATATACAACCCGTTAAAGCATATGAAACCCGGAAGTAAACAAACAGTGACGTCACTCGTCAACTGCGCCAATCAGATTACGCTTCACCAGACAAGAAATCGTGAATGTTGACTTTTTGCATTCGCACTAATGCCAACACTTTTCCTGCAGCGATTGGTAGATCAAACAATGCAACGTTCAATATCGGGATGATTTGCGTGCGAAAACTGGCCATGAGAGATCGAAAAGTTCAGGTGAACATTGGCGCAAAAGGAGGCTTCAGTACATGTGGGAATTATTAAATGGTTTCCTTTTGTGTGGGAGGGAAAGGTTGGTAAAACCTTCCCGACCCTTTCACACAATGGGAACCAGTTTTTTTTTAACATATACTGATTTTGTTTTATGAATTGGAGTTTTATTTATATTTTTGTATGTTAGTTTATGCTAAGAAAACTGATGAAATCTTTGAATCTGCTTCATGATAAGTATTTTTGTAGTGTGATGAGTGTGTATGTATAAATTGTTTATATGTAGATGAGTCTGGATGAGCATTCATTAATGAGAGTATTACTTCGCTGATTACAGCGTGGACAGAACTAATTTACAAAACACAGGCTTACCTCTATTCTGATCACTGACCACACCAGCGTGGAGGCCGGACCTTGCTCAACACACAACGCACCTGGCGAAAGTTGAGATGCATGCCATTAGACTAGTCGTAGAAATTTAGAGGTATGAGTTATGAAGAAAGGTTTAAGAACTTAAACCTTACGTCACTCGGAAAGAGAAGAGGGGGAGATATAATACCTTATAAAAAATTTCAATGAGAATAGACGGGGCATTCAAGGATAGATTATTTTACATTGGCGGTGCGTGAACAAGGGAATACTTATCGAAACTAAGCGCTAAAATGAGCCATGGACACATTATAAAGAAATTGCTAGTGTTGTGTTGGAGGAAGACTATTTACATCGTCAAATTAGATATGAAAAAAATCTAATATTCTTGGAGTAATGAATAGCAGTTAAATGAAGGTTGAAAGTCGAGGCCCAAGAATTAAAGCTAATTCCTGGCAAGTAAAATAGGTGAGTGGTACCAACGTCACGCCACGCAGCACAGAACAATATACACCAAGCATAACACTTGGCACGGAAACATATTGTGTAGGACCTTATAGGCTCCTCTCTCTCTCTCTCTCTCTCCTTCTCTCTCTCTCTCTCTCCTCTCTCTCTCTCTCTCTCTCTCTCTCTCTCTCTCTCTCTCTCGCTCTCACATACCTTTCTCTTCTCCCTCAACATATTCCTTAAATATTAGCCCGGTAACTAATCCTACCTTCTACTTATCCACCCAGTTACAGCCCCGCTCTTGTGCCAGGTAAGTCCATTACAGGCTCACCACAGCCCGCTCCTGTGCCAGGTAAGTCCACTACGGCTCACCACAGCCCACTCCTGTGCCAGGTAAGTCCACTACGGCTCCCATAGCCCGTGCTACTTGGAACAAACTTTTTGTCCCAGTAGCTGAATCTAAAACAACAACAATCCACTTATCCAGAGAAAATCTTTCGTTTTAGTTCTCCTTTCCTTAATTACACACATAGCACATCCCTTCAACTTACTGCAACTAAAAAACACATACCGTTTTCCTTCCTGTCTCCTTTTTCAATTTACTCCCATATTACTGCTCTCCATCACCTCGCCTAAGCTCTACCTCTTTCCACACCCCATCCCTGGTGAAAAGAAGACCCATCCACCCGTCCCGTCTCCAACGATGTGCTCAACTTGACCCCAGTGACACCACACACACCCCGCTCCCACTAACACCGATGAAAGACAAATAAATACGAGCTAAACTATCCCGTTCAGACGACACCTACCCCCAGGTAAGAGCATCCACCTCGCCACTTACTCTAGGTATGAAAGCCAGGGCCGCCATCGCGAGCAGCCTACACTACTGCGCCCCCACATACGCACACACACACACACACACCACACACACATACACACACACACACACACACACACACCACACACACACACCACACACACCACACACACACCAAAATAATAAGAAACTAGGTCAGGAGTCACTGGAATTGACAACCACCCAGCTAGAAAAGCGGTGTCCAAGTACTAGAGCTTTCCACAATGATTAGAAAATCAGTTAAAGAATGGGGACTCACTAGTGAACATTCTGCACCTACATCCGCCACTAAGATAATGTTATTAAAACAAGACGTAAACAGAAGCGAAAAAGAAACAGGGGAAAAAGGAGGAAACCCCACCTACATTTAATACTTTGACCCAAATATCAGAGTAACCAAGTTATAGCGAATAAGCGAACTCAATTACGGGCTCACCATAGTCCGTGCTACAAGGACTTTTCGTTCTGAGTAGCTAAATCTAAAACAATAACAACACACTAGAGTTTATACAGGCTTACTATAGCCCGTGCTACATGGATATTTCCATCCGAGTAGCTAAATCTAAAACAACATACTAGAGCGCGATTCTGCAGGCACAAATAGGGGAGTACACGCACATACAGTAGTTAGTAACAGTTGATTGATTGACAGTTGAGAGGCGGGCCGACAGAGCAGAGCTCTTGTTCTACACACACATTGTTCTAGCTGAGTGCACACGATCACTGAGGTAAGAGTCCTCCATCCCTCCCGCCTACACATCACTAGAACAAATGTTCACGATTGGGAGGTACTGGTGACACTATTGGTACTGGTAACACTAGTGGTACTGGTAACACTATTGGTGCTGGTAACACTATTGGTACTGGTAACACTAGTGGTACTGGTAACACTATTGGTACTGGTAACACTAGTGGTACTGGTGACACTAGTGGTGCTGGTAACACTAGTGGTACTGGTAACACTTTTGGTACTGGTAACACTAGTGGTACTGGTAACACTAGTGGTACTGGAAACACTTTTGGTACTGGTAACACTATTGGTACTGGTAACACTATTGGTACTGGTAACACTTTTGGTACTGGTAACACTTTTGGTACTGGAAACATTAGAGGTACTGGTAACACTAGTGGTACTGGTAACACTAGTGGTACTGGTAACACTAGTGGTACTGGTAACACTAGTGGTACTGGTAACACTAGTGGTACTGGTAACACTAGTGGTACTGGTAACACTTTTGGTACTGGTAACACTTCTGGTACTGGTAACACTAGTGGTACTGGCAACACTAGTTGTACCAGTAACAGTAAATACTTTACAACATAAAACTTACAAAAAAAACACCATCTTGAATCTTTAACTAAAAATCATGCCAATAAAGTCACAAGTGTACCCATAAGGTTAACATCAGCCAACAACTAATGTCTGACCAATAAGTCAAGCCGGTCTCTCACCTATTACTTCGCATTTGTTAATCGACCAATCCGTTAAAAATGCGACGAATTTAAACAAACTGCAACCCTTCGTAATACTGACGTTTTCTATGTATCGGCCTCGATAGGTTAAGTGAAGGCAATGAGTCACAATAACGTGGCTGAAGAATGTTGACCAAACCACACACAAGAAAGTGAAGGAACGACGACGTTTCGGTCCGTCCTGGACCATTCTCAAGTTGATTGTCTTGAGAATGGTCCAGGACGGACCGAAACGTCGTCGTCCCTTCACTTTTTAGTGTGTGGTTTGGTCAACATAGGTTAAGTGAGTTGTGAACAAATCCACAAGGGCCATGATGATGTGTAGTGTAGTGTAGTGTAGTGTAGTGTAGTGTAGTGTAGTGTAGTGTAGTGTAGTGTAGTGTAAAGGAGTTACTTGTGTTCAATCGTTTCAGGTTAGACAAGACAATTGCATTTTTTACGGAGTGGCAAATCGAGTAGCAAACAGGTTGGACACACTTAACTGGGAATTAGATTTATGATGAAAATTGTCTTGAATGACTTGCGATATATCAAGAGAACATATAAAGTATCAGAGAAAATATATATAGTTATATTTTCTCTAGCAAGCCCGGACCTTCCACCGAAATATTTTCTATTTCATTTATTTTATTATTATTATTATGATAAGTAATGGTAATGTCTTCTTGCACACATAACAAGAAAGGATAAAAACCTACACGTGTGTATTTGTGAAATTTTTGTAAAAAAAATTACTCCAAGTTTTTCGCACTCTCCTCAATGCTTTGTCAAGGTCCGAGAGTGTGGCTACGTCGAGACTTACATCTCAACGACTAATTTGATTAGAGGTATAATCAACGTACGTATAAGGAAAAAAAGCCCGAAAAGAAAAGAAAGAAAGAAGGAAAAAGAAAAGAGGAAAAGGCCCTGATAAAACTGAATTTCTGAAATGCTTTCAATCTAGTAAGAAGGGATGCAGTACTCAGTGCGGCTCATCGCCTTTTTCCTTTCCTCTACCCGGTTTGTAAACTCATATTACAGCAAGAATCTAACTGTTATTCGGGGAACATGAAATTCAGTCACAAGAAGGTGTCCAACTGTGTAACCGCCCCCCCCTTGCTTCTTTTCTTTTCTGCCCGGTCACCAAGGAAGTCACCGATAACCTGCCCAGTGAGTTCAACATTTGGTTTTTGAACGATGGTTTCTAGCTGGCTCCCCAGACACCCTCCTGGATGACATAAGAATAATTCAGGATCAAGGAGCCAGTCTAGGCATCACCCTGAAATCTTCCAAATTAGAAATAACCCCTCACCAACCAGCACATAATAGAGCGAATTTGTCCGATATCCATATAACCAACCCTGAGGACAGCACACTCATAGAAACTCCTCTTGGAGGAAACGCCATCGACGAGGTCCTTGGTAAGATCACTGACCTGAAGAGGATGAATGAGAGGATTGAAGACATCGATGCTCATGATGCACTTTACCTCATCACCTCCCCAGGTGATGAGGTAACCTGATGAGATGGTTAGTAGATGGCGAACATCATCTAACCTGATGAGTAGATGGCGAACATCTACTTTCTTAGATGTTCGCCATCTTTCAATAATATTGAATTAGAAGCGTTCGACAGACTGCTGAAATCAATGTTAGAAAAAAACCTATCAACCTTTCTCTCAGCGTCTCACAGTGGAAACAAGCCTCCCATCCTCTCAGACTTGGGGGCATCGGCGTTCGAACAGCTACACAAATTGCTGTACCAGCGTTCCTGTCCTCTTCAGTGGCGTCTGACAACCTGGTGAAGGAAATTCTACCTGAGTATCTAAGTCAACAGGCAGGGGTACATCATCCCAGCTTTACGGTCTGCACCACCAAATGGGTCTCTTTCGCAGGACTAGAACCCCAACGACCACCTTCTGAAGCTCACAAGCAATCCAGTTGGGATCGCCCCATTGTCGACCAAGCAGCTGCGACATGCCTAGAAACTGCGACAACACCACATGACACTGCCCGACTTTGAGCTGTAGCAGCTCCCCATGCAGGTGACTTCCTATTAGCAACCCCACTGTCAGCATCTCAAACCACAGGCCATCCGAATTGCTGTTGCTCTCCGCCTCGCTGCCCCAATCCACACCGAATACCGGTGTATTTGCAACGAGGCAGTGGCCGACAGGTACGGCCGGCATGGCCTTCTCTGCCAAAGGACAGGAGGATGGCATGCAAGACACAGCGAAGTTAATGGTATTATGAAGAGAAGCCTTACCACAGCCGGGTGTCCAGCAGAGAGAGAACCCAGTTACCTAATGATGAGCTTAGGCTCATCAGCTCTGATGAGCCTGTCGCTCGCCCAGACGGCATCACGGTGAGCCCCTGGAAGAATGGTAGGCAGTTGGTGTGGGACTTCACTTGCGTTTCAACTTTGGCCAATACCTATGTTGACTTCAGTGCTGCACAGACAGGCGGTGCTGCCAATCACCGGGAAGCAGCCAAGTCTCGTAAATACAGAGATCTTGATCACTATTTCAATTTTGTCCCAATTGCCTCAGAGACACTTGGTGCCTTGGGTAAAAGTTCTGCTAGTTTTTTGAAGGAACTAGGTTCTAAGTTAATTGAAACAACTAGAGACCCTAGAGCCGCCTGTTTCCTTTTTCAGCGCCATAATGATGCGATCCAGAGAGGAAATGCTCATTGCATCCATGGTTCCTGCCCCAACCCGTCCTCTTAAAAAGAACGTCACTTTTGGCTCGTATGCGCTATATGGCCAAATTTGGACGTAATTTGAAATGAAATCGACTCCCAAAAGTGACGTTCTGTTCCGTTTTCTATTTGAGTCGTCCGGCGTACGCGCAGAGGTTATGAGAAGACACTTTAAATTAACGTTTTTCATAACGTTTTGAAACTTTATGAGAATTTCCTGCCCACCTAACCTATCAGAGAACCCTTAACTTACTGTTGTTGAAAATAAAAATCCTAAATTTATTTTCCTATTTTTTTCATTTTCAAATTACGTCCAAATTCGGCCATACGGGCAAACGGCCAAATGCGACGTTCTTTTTAAGAGGACAGGTTGTGCCCTCCGCTATCTGAGGAGTTAGAGGAGCTCTGTAACCTGTGACAAGTAGCCTTATATTTTCCATGTAAATAATGGTGTAACCCTTTTTTTTATTTTAAATAAATTAAAGTGAGAGAGATATATACATACATATACAAAAGGAATAGGGGTGGTAGGAGAAGAAAATATCAAAGTGTTCAGTGAGGATCCACAAAGGTCTTCTCTGAGTGCTCTGTATTTTCTTCTCCGAGGATATGGGTTCCTACATTTGCACCAGAGGTGGTACTCCTTTTAGGTTATATTATATATATATATATATATATATATATATATATATATATATATATATATATATATATATATATATATATATATATATATATATATATATATACAAAACCAAATGTAGACATTACCATTTTAATGTAAGAGTTTAGTTTTGATTTATTAATACAAAATATAAATACCAATTTGATGAACCGACAAACGCTGTTTTTTTTTTTACATATAAAAATACATAAATAAATCACATTAAGGATTTATTTAAAGTACCGATTTTTCGTGACACTGAAACTATATTTTTAAAATCTTATTATAGCTTTTTAGCTCTGTTGTACAAGCAATTTTCTCGGCTAGTTTAATGGTATCCGTGACAAAAAGTCTGAGAACAGCTGAGCTAGATCCACTTTTTCTCATTGTCTCCCACTCACTCATACACGCAATTTATCTCTCTCTCTCTCCCTCCCTCCCAGCAACAGCACTGGTACGTCGCCAGTACCAATGATGTTTATGCTGAACATCGGACTCACCGCCGAGAGACTGTCATTTGTTTCCTCTGCAGTAGAGGAGAGATAAGAACAGGAGTTTTGGTGTGTCTTCCACGATTAACCAGGTACTCCGATTCTTGCGTCCGAGCCAGGATCTCACCAGAGGTATACTGATACTTGTGTCTGAACCAGGATCTCACCAGAGGTATACTGATACTTGTGTCTGAACCAGGATCTCACCAGAGGTATACTGATACTTGTGTCTGAACCAGGATCTCACAAGAGGTATACTAATACTTGCGTCTGAATTGGGCCATTTAGAGAATAAAAAGTAGTTGTGGTGGCAGAACTTCCTCATTGGAAGACCCCTAGTTTCTGACCAATCAAACTGTAAATAATATACAATTACTCTTTGTTACCTATCCGAAAGATGCTCCTTTGCCCAAAGTGGAATATAATTTATATTTATCCATTCTTTTTTCCCGTAATTTAAGCAAGCCTCGGGCTTAGAAGTGTGTATTTAATGCAAGATTCTTCGATTGTGTGTGCTTGTGTGCTAGAGCGTTCTGGAACGGTGTTNATATGCTAATATATTATAATGTTAATTTATATTTAAGAAATTCCTGTTTTGATGGAATGCATATTAAAATTCATGAATGGCGTCTGTGGGGTCGACCGCTGGATGATGGACTTGGTCTGAGGACGGGTGGAATAAACCAAATAATCGCCAACAGAACTTAACACGTAACACATAACCTAACCTACACCTAACTATGCATAGAATTTAAATATTTATTAATATTACTTATAAATGAGAAGCTATTTTAATACACAATAGTTAAAATTAATGATTGCGTCTACATGCGGTGGGGGGGGGGGATGGGAGGAGGCGGAGGAATTATCATCAGGGAAAGCGACAAGCCATTGCCACTATATATATCACTAGGAATTAAGGGTCAGGATAAGGTTTGGGATGGGACGGAGGAAAGGAATGGTGCCCAACCACTTGGACAGTTAGAATTTTAACGCTTTAATGAGCCTGGCCTGAGGGTTGTTCCTATCAGTTTTCTTAGGTGCCCCCCCCATTCTAGGGCCGAAGACCTCAGGAAGTTCACGCGCTTCTAATTAATTTTGTGCTCCATATGTAGCTAATTGTCTTGGGAACCAGTCGTGTTCTGAATTGCTCCCGTCTGACGGGAAATGTCTGCTTAGTACCCCAAGTCTTTCTCGTTCTCCAGGCTCGTCAACATCCGTCTGTCTGAGACTGTGTTTAGAACCAACTCTCCCTTCACACCCACACACGGGACGGAACACTTACAGCCGCAATTACGGATTACAGAACACTGGGACATAAACATTAAGGAAACTACAAGACGCGTATTGACCTATGCGACTCAGCTCCTATATTAATGCACCAAATATCACTCGATATCGAGTAATGCACTTGATATTACAACGTGCTGAAAGCTAGCCAAGCGTCGCTCGACGTCACGACGTGCCCAACGTTATTTGCTAGCGTTGCCCGACGTCACGTCGTGCTCGACGTTACACGTAAGCGTCACTTCACGTCACGACGTGCCCAACGTTACATGTAAGTGTCACTTGACGTGCCCGACGTTACATGTAAGCGTCATTCGACGTCACGACGTGCCCAAGTTACATGTAAGTGTCACTCGACGTGCCCGACGTTACATGTAAGCGTCACTCGACGTCACGACAGAACATGTAAGCGTCGCCCGACGTCACGACATAACATGTAAGCGTCGCCCGTAGGCTGTTCGTATCTGTTCCGTTGCTAACGCGGAGTAATTAATGATCTGAAATATGTCACGGTCTGTTAAGGCGGTTCTCGTCATTTAACTGTTTATCAGATGGTGTTTGTCACTCCGGGTCACGGGAGCGGTCTGTGGGAGCTGGTCGTCAGCGGGTGTGTGTGTGTGTGTGTGTGTGTGTGTGTGTGTGTGTGTGTGTGTGTGTGTGTGGTGTGTGTGTGTGTGTGTGTGTGTGTGGTGTGGGTGTGTGTGTGAACAGAGAGAGAGTGAGTGAGAGAGAGAACTAACTAGAGAAAGCGCCAAGTCATTACGACTATATAGCACTTTGAAGGGATCAGGATAAGGATTTGGGATGGGACGGGGGAAAGGAATAGTGCTCAATCATTAGGCGCTTCATGCAGGTCGGCGTTCAATCCCCGACCGTCCAAGTGGTTGGGCACCATTCCTTCCCCCCGTCCCATCCCAAATCCTTATCCTTACCCTTCAGTGCTATATAGTCGTAATGACTTGGCGCTTTCCCCTGAT
>WNGS01010952.1:0-10424 GCA_020271785.1 Procambarus virginalis
TTATGTTCTTCAAATAATAAGGTCTGAATTTCACGGACTGAGCGCAATCTTTCAACACCGTGTCGGACAGGTGTTTGGGAGCCAGAGGTAGTGTGCCACAAATGGTTGCTCACGCAGTACTATCCCAGCCAGCAGCCCTAGTCTTTCATATTTGTTATTGCAAAAGGTTCGTCAGTGTTTGTCGGGTAGGCTGCTCCATTATGACACTCTTTGTTTCAAATGTGTTCCATTTGTTTTGCATTTGTCACTTACGTCTCAATAATGGAGCAGCCTACCCAACAAACACCGAACGAACCTTAATGGCATTTGTCCATTTTTCAAATTGTCTCAACAGTTTTTATTTTTTGTTTTTTTTTATGTAAGAAACATGGAGCAGCCTTCCTGCCGACCACCGAACAAACCTTTTGCTATAAGACAATGAAAAATAAATATTGAACACATTTGAAGAAAGGAAAATGTCATAATGGTTTGTTCAGTGTATGTAAGGTAGGCTGCTCCATTCTTGAGACGTAAATGACAAATACAAAACAAATGGAACACATTTGAAACAAAGGAAGATTGTTATAATGGAGCAGCCTACCTGCCGAATACCAAACGAACCTTTTGACATTTGTTGTATATCAGACATTTCATTTCTTTTTTTTCTACAAAAAATGTCAATGATTTGCAACATCTCAGCAGTCACCCCTTTATATCCCACCATCATTAGCATCTTCAAACAAGAAGAACATAATTTATGTGCATCGTCAGAGGCGTCTGAGAATATGCAAGAAGCAGCGCGACCCCACCATGTGGTGTTAACGTTACTCAAACGAGCGTTCGCCATACAGGATGATTTGACGCCGATCAGCCCATTCGTTACCCAAAATGTTAGCCTTTTGGGGCGATCGTTATGCGAGGTACCACTGTACTTATGAACGCCATTGCAAATATTGATTTCCCGGAAGGAACACAACAAGTGGGGTATGCAGATGATGTTCTAATACAAGCTCCCACCTTGGGAAAAATTAAACAGTCCGTTGAACTCCTCAGAAGGAAATGTATTGAGCTCGGTTTCACTCTCTCCACAAACAAGACAAAAGCATACTCTCATCACAAGAGGGGAGAAAATGAATAACTACAAATTAATGGTGTAACACTTGAATGGGTTGACCACTATCGGTTCCTTGGCGTCACTGTCGGCTTTAACAAGGGGAAGAAAGAGGAGCTCAATCAACTCATAGGAACATGCACAAGTCGATTTAGGGCACTGAAAGCTATGACCTGGAATGGACATGGAGCCTCTATTGTCGTGCTTAAAATGATGTACACAGCCTATGTGCGCTTTGTTATAGACTATGCTGCATCAGTTTTGTGCACCTACTCCCAAAGAGATATGAAAAGGCTCGAGAGCATTCAAAATGAAGCCATGACAATCATTCTTGGAGTCCCAAGAACTGCCAAAACGTCTAATCTATGAGAGGAGTAGTCCCTCCCCAGTGTTAAAAGCAGAATTAAGGAACTGAATGCTATGCTTGCAATTAGGATAGCCAGAGATTCCTATTACAATGATATTGCTAAGGAAAAACTGAGCTCTGTGTTACTTACAGGTGGAAACATAAGAAGCAAAAAAATGGAATCACAGATCAGTCTGCTACCTTGAAGAACTTCACCTGCTTGAGCAAGCCAGTGAGCTCATGCCTGTAGAGAGGTTACCTTCCTGGGAGGATGACTCATGCAGAATTATCATCAATGAAATGGCAACGAAAAAATCCAATATGATACCACAGGCAATAAGGCACAAGTATCTTGAGGAAATTTATAAAGTTGGAGATGAACTAGATCAAATCTACAATGACGGGTCATCTAATCCTGTTAGTGGCAGGGCTGGTGCAACATACACTGTAATTAAGGATAATGCTTTCCAACGCAGAAATGAAGAAAAAGCGCGTATTGAGAACTATGCCTCTTCAACGCAAGCAGAGCTAACTGCTATTGTTATGCGTTAAGGTTTCTTGAATGGAACACTAATGGTGCAGTGATTTGCACTGATTCAAAAGCAGCACTGCAAAGTCTAAGTAAAAAACGGGCAGAAAATCTTGCAATAGCCGCTGCAATTAAGAGAGCTGTAAGAGTACTAACCAATCAGGGAAGAGTCGTCAAGTTTCTGTGGATCTCCTCCCATGTTGGAATATGTGGGAATGAATGAGCACATGTGCTGGCTGCTGAAGGCGATGAAGGAGAGCATATTGAATACTTCATACCCAAGCCTCTTCTACAAATTAGATGTGTTGTCAGGCAATATCACCATGACAAGGTAACTGAGGAGAGGAGGATAGAAGCACAAACCAGTGAATCTGTACGATGGTACAACATGGTTGCAGCTGGCAATCCCAATCATTATGGACGAAGAGAAGGAGGATGCGGGAGAGAATCTGTAATAGCGAGAATCCGTCTTGGATACAAATATCCATGGGGATTCGGAATGGAAACAACAGCTGAGCAACGGAGTTGCAGAATCTGTGATGAGAGTGACGGACACCGCCTTGACCACTATCTACGTGAATGTGAACACCTGAGAGACATTAGAAATATGTGTAGAATAATAAACCCACATTGTTTGAATTAGGATAAACACTATTTGTCAAATGTTGATACTGTTCTTAAAAGATTCCCCCATTTTGCACCCGCAAGATAATGTAAGCTTTTAAGGGTTGACGGATGTTAATCTTCTTGTTTGAGGAGCTGTTCACTTGAGACAGTTAAGCAAGTCCCAGCTGTGTCTAGGTATAAGTGATAGGATGAACAACCCAGTAGGTTTTCTTCCTATTGGGGAGTGTTGTACATGCTGCTATGGCGGTATGTCTACTCATAGGATGAGTGGCGCTGCCCAATAAACGTACGCACGTCATGGGCATGGGAAAAGACCGCAGGCTGGCTAGCCTTAACCCCTTAACTGCGTTGCCTCCAAATATGACACCCCCGCAGTGTGCAGGAAATAAATTCTCTGGAAAAAATTCTTTTTTCTTTTTAACCCTTAAAGTGCGCATCACATCATATGACGTGCTAGGCGTTTTACCAGTCAACTGCTCTTCACGTCATATGATGTGTTGGAGTACTACGCAAGATTTAAACGGCCCGCGGATACACGGGGTTCACCACACCTTCATCAGGGCTCTTGTAAACAGACGCCATTTTTAAAAAAAATCATGGGCCAAACTCCCGGGTGTTAGGGGCCTCAGTATCGCGTAAGCTACCAAGCCTGACGCACGCAGCCTGAGCTCACAGCACTGCTGTTCAGCTTGTGACCACAGCATCGCCTAAAAATGCCAAAATATACTTGTTCATGCTATTATGTAGCGATGATATTATTACAGAGGACCCCTGACTGTGATAAAAGTGACCAGGGTTCTGATAATAGCAGGATTGCGATGATATTTAGCGCTGTGCGCCATGGAGGGAGGAGTAATGCTGTGGGAGGGAGGGTGGTGGCGATGTTTTCTGACTGTGCGTGGCCACCTTTTATTGACTGCACTCAGCATACCAGCTTAGTGGTTCGCTATAGTGAACACAAATGTAGATACTTATATATAACGTGTGTATAGAGGGTATAAACAGCAAGAGAAGGTTTGGAGCCGCCATTTTGGTGAGGGCGGTGGCGTCGTCTGCACGACGCCACCGTGCAGACGACGGTGTTGTTTACTGGATACCACGATCGTCTTTGGGCACCATACCAGTTTATTTGTATAAGTATGGTGAATAAAACAGGTAGATATTTATTTATAATGTGTGTATATAGCGTAATAATGTCACACAGTATTGTTGGAGGAGAAATATTAGTGTGTGTGGCCTTGAGGGAGGCAGCCATCAGCTGACTGTGTTAGGTCCTATGTCTTTGTGCATTTACTCACCATACAAGCTTCGATGTACAGTTATGGTGAACAAAACATGTAGATACTTATATATACCATCTGTATATAGTGAATTATAGCAAAAACAGTATTGTGGGAGGAGAATGTGGGCGAGTCAGATGACTGGAGGGAGGGCGGGAGTGGCTGGCTGGTACACGGCGGTCACTCCTCGTTAATTTTTGACTCATAATAGCTACTTAGTGGTTCGTTATAGTGAACAAAACATGCAGATACTTATATATAACCTGTGCTTATAGTGTAATAACCGACAAAGTATTTGTTCACTGATTGATGAACATAACTGAATCAACAATATGCACACCATATTTTTGAGTACAGCAATGATTCACTCATTTTATTATATAAATATATCACACTACACACTATTGAATAATATTACAGCAAAAAAACTATGAAACATCAATCAGAGACATTGAAATAATTAGATAATTATCTCTTTGTGGCAACTCTGGCCTGACAGCTGGCGAGCAACAGACCGCCTGGGACGCATGCTGAGTCAGCGCCTATAATTTGCCAGACTTCCCCGCCCTATAGTGGGCAATATATGGCACTTACGATTTTTTTTATTATTTTTCCCGTGATCAGTGAACACAAATTAACAGGTTAGGAAGAAAAATTTTTTTTTTTTTTTCAAAATGACATGCGCCTGTGCGGATAGCAGGATATTAGACCCCGAGCATGTTAAGGGTTAAAGTGTCAGAAACCCTTCCCTCAGTATGGGTATGTAGAAAAAAAATCGAAATTGTACTTACTTTGGCTGCTATGGGGTCCGTAAGTTGGGGCGTGACGTCATCATTCCCCATGCGTCCGTGCCGTAAGTTCCCGGGGCGGGTGGGGCGCTCGGGCGGGGCGCTCGGGGCGGGGCGCGCGAGTTGCCGCAAATATATTTTCGTTTATTTTTTTCGCACAGTTCCAAATACATTTTATTTATTTTTACATGCTAATCCTATGTATAATGAACACGTACACTATATTATGGCAGTAAAACATCCGTACTGTCCAAAGACATTGTGTTACGTGCATGACACTTGTGTACACATATTGACTACGTATCATGCTAATTTATGTATATATACAATCTATTTACACACTATACACTGTCACACATTATATACATTCACCATCAACACATTCAGAACACCTCGAGTGAGAGCAGCCACACCCAGCCAGTCTCCCTCACTCCAACATCTTACTCGCCATAGAACATATTTACACATGTTATATATACCTATCTACATGTTTTATTTACCAGAACTATGCAAGTAAGCCGGTATTGTGTCCAAACAGTACAGTGGCCACCATACACTGCATGAGAAATCACACAAAATAGCTCGTATGGGCCAATAGCAGCTGCCTCGTATGGACCAATAGCAGCTGCCTCGTATGGGCCAATAGCAGCTGCCTCGTATGGGCCAATAGCAGCTGCCTCGTATGGACCAATAGCAGCTGCCTCGTATGGACCAATAGCAGCTGCCTCGTATGGGCCAATAGCAGCTGCCTCGTATGGGCCAATAGCAGCTGCCTCGTATGGGCCAATAGCAGCTGCCTCGTATGGGCCAATAGCAGCTGCCTCGTATGGGCCAATAGCAGCTGCCTCGTATGGGCCAATAGCAGCTGCCTCGTATGGGCCAATAGCAGCTGCCTCGTATGAGCCAATAGCCGCTGCCTCGTATGGGCCAATAGCAGCTGCCTCGTATGGGCCAATAGCAGCTGCCTCGTATGGGCCAATAGCAGCTGCCTCGTATGGGCCAATAGCAGCTGCCTCGTATGGGCCAATAGCAGCTGCCTCGTATGGGCCAATAGCAGCTGCCTCGTATGGGCCAATAGCAGCTGCCTCGTATGGGCCAATAGCAGCTGCCTCGTATGGGCCAATAGCAGCTGCCTCGTATGGGCCAGACAGAACACGAAACAATGGGTATAAATTGGATAAGTTTAGATTTAGGAAAGACTTGGGTAAATACTGGTTCAGTAACAGGGTTGTTGATTTGTGGAACCAATTGCCACGTAACGTGGTAGGGGTGGGGTCCCTTGATTGTTTCAAGCGTGGGTTGGACATGTATATGAGTGGGATTGGGTGGTTATAAATAGGAGCTGCCTCGTATGGGCCAATATGTCTTCTGCAGTTACCTTTGTTCTTATGTTCTTAGATCCTATCAACATACTCCTATTGCTGTTATGAAAAATCACACAGCAGACGAGGCAACGATTACGTCACCTCCCTCACCAAAATAGCTCCTCTCAGCATTCTCCTGTTGCTGATCTTACACTATATACACACACTGTATATACCCATGTACATATGTGTTGTTCATAGTGAACCACTAAGCTAGTATGGTGAGCAAAACAAGAGTGGCTGCCACACACACACAATGAGGCTACCTCAATTCTTGCCCTCCCTCCCTAACCAAAATTCCTTCTTCCACAATACTACGCACAATGCTAATTATAACCACAATCCTGCTATTATCACAATTCTGGTCACTAATTCCTGTAAATGAATAATTGATCACACGTTTATTTTGAAAAGGAACCTAAGAAGTCATTTGAAGATTCCTAGATGGACGAAATAATGCTATAATGCTGTGGCTAGCGCTGTGAACATCGTGAACAGCATTGAATCACTGATATTTGAACATTGTACCCAGTCATTATCACACTCAGGCTCTTCTATAATACTATCATGGCTAAATAATACAAGTTATATATATTTTGACATTATTAGGCGATGCTGTGGTCACACGCTGAACAGCAGTGCTGTGCGCTCATGCTGCGAGCGCACAGCGAGCGCTCTATAATAAATCAATAGAGTCAGGCACAGTGCCAGAGTTTTGGAAAGTTGCTAATGTGATACCAGTTTTTAAGAAAGGAGATAGATCACTTGCGTCTAACTATCGACCAATTAGCTTAACGTCTATTGTGGGAAAGTTACTCGAATCTATAATAGCAAATAAAATTCGTCTTCATCTTGAAAAACATAAATTAATAATTGAGTCGCAACATGGTTTTATAGAGGGCCGTTCATGTTTAACAAATTTGTTATCTTTTTATTCTAGCATAGTTGAGGCAGTTGATAGTGGTAAGGATTGTGATGTTGTGTACCTTGACTTTAGCAAAGCTTTCGATACAGTGCCACATGAAAGACTGATTAAAAAGATAGAGGCTCATGGTATTGGGGGTGCTATATTAAGCTGGATTAGGGCATGGCTATACCAAAGGAAACAGAGAGTTAGTATAAATGGAGTCAAGTCAGAGTGGGAAAATGTTGTAAGTGGAGTGCCTCAAGGCTCTGTCCTGGGACCTCTGTTGTTTATAATATATATAAATGATTTAGATTCAGGTTTGAGTAGCAACATTTGCAAATTTGCCGATGATACGAAAATCGGTAGGGAAATTAATTCGGAGGAGGACTCACTATCACTTCAAGTTGATCTAGATAGGGTTTTGAAATGGTCAAAGGACTGGCAGATGCAGTTTAATGCTGATAAATGTAAAGTTCTGAAGCTAGGTAATGATGATAGAGTTACAAGATACGAGCTAGATGGTGTTGAGATTGCGAAGTCGGATT
The DNA here is from genome assembly GCA_020271785.1 of Procambarus virginalis. Taxonomy (NCBI): domain Eukaryota; kingdom Metazoa; phylum Arthropoda; class Malacostraca; order Decapoda; family Cambaridae; genus Procambarus; species Procambarus virginalis. The sequence continues at coordinate 7,477 of WNGS01010952.1, forward strand.
GCGAAAGGGATCTGGGAGTTATAATTAGTAAGAATTTAAAACAAAAGGATCAATGCATAAATGTTCGTAATAAGGCAAATAGGACACTCGGATTTATTAATCGCAGCGTAAGTAACAAGACACCTGGTGTGATTCTCAAGCTATATCTTGCTCTGGTTAGGCCCCATTTAGATTATGCAGTTCAGTTTTGGTCGCCATATTATAGAATGGATATAAATTCACTTGAACGTGTCCAGCGTAGGATGACTAAGTTAATTCCCCAAATTAGAAATCTTTCATATGAAGAAAGATTAACAAAGCTTAATTTGCATTCACTGGAAAGGCGAAGAGTTAGGGGTGACATGATAGAGGTTTACAAGTGGATGAATGGACATAACAAAGGGGATATTAATAGGGTATTGAAAGTATCAACACAGGACAGAACGCGAAACAATGGGTATAAATTGGATAAGTTTAGATTTAGGAAAGACTTGGGTAAATACTGGTTCAGTAACAGGGTTGTTGATTTGTGGAACCAATTGCCGCGTAACATTGTGGAGGTGGGGTCCCTCGATTGTTTCAAGCATGGGTTGGACATGTATATGAGTGGGATTGGGTGGTTATAAATAGGAGCTGCCTCGTATGGGCCAATAGGCCTTCTGCAGCTGCCTTTGTTCTTAAGGCAAATAGGACACTCGGATTTATTAATCGCAGCGTAAGTAACAGGACACCTGGTGTGATTCTCAAGCTATATCTTGCTCTGGTTAGGCCCCATTTAGATTATGCAGTTCAGTTTTGGTCGCCATATTATAGAATGGATATAAATTCACTTGAACGTGTCCAGCGTAGGATGACTAAGTTAATTCCCCAAATTAGAAATCTTTCATATGAAGAAAGATTAACAAAGCTTAATTTGCATTCACTGGAAAGACGAAGAGTTAGGGGTGACATGATAGAGGTTTACAAGTGGATGAATGGACATAACAAAGGGGATATTAATAGGGTATTGAAAGTATCAACACAGGACAGAACGCGAAACAATGGGTATAAATTGGATAAGTTTAGATTTAGGAAAGACTTGGGTAAATACTGGTTCAGTAACAGGGTTGTTGATTTGTGGAACCAATTGCCGCGTAACATTGTGGAGGTGGGGTCCCTCGATTGTTTCAAGCATGGGTTGGACATGTATATGAGTGGGATGGGTGGTTATAAATAGGAGCTGCCTCGTATGGGCCAATAGGCCTTCTGCAGCTGCCTTTGTTCTTATGTTCTTATGTTCTTATAGAGCTGTGAATGAATGAACATGATAAACTGGGATATTCATAGGCTATTAAAATATCAACACTAGACAGAACATGAATTATGGGCATAAATTGCAATGAGTTTTAGATTTAGGAAAAAGACCTGGTAAATACTGGATTGGTAACAGGGGTGAACTCATTTCTTATGTTGATATGAAATCTTAGACAATGGGAAACAGTATGGCATACCTTATTGAGAAAAACGAGCATATAATGGTTAGCGCTATTGCACATTAGGCTTGACAGAAGACAGCATTTGAATCCCCCTTTGCTATAAATATTGAAAATGGGAATAAATACACTATAACAGAAAACGACTTATTAAGGGAAGATGAAGTCGGGGTGACCATTAGCATGCCTGTGCGGGGTCGCTGAGGTAACGAAAAATGATGGGGCCAGGAGCCGGCCTTTTAATCCCCAGGTAAGTTGATGACGTCATTGACCATTAGCAATGCCCGTGCATGGTCAGCGGGGCAACGAAAAAACATGAGGACGTAGACCAGCCGTCAAATCTCATTGGGGCAACGAAAAACATGAGGACGTAGACCGGCCGTCAAATCTCATTGGGGCAACGAAAAAACATGAGGACGTAGACCGGCCGTCAAATCTCATTGGGGCAACGAAAAAACATGAGGACGTAGACCGGCCGTCAAATCTCATTGGGGCAACGAAAAAACATGAGGACAAGTACCGGCCGTCAAATTTCATTGGGGCAACGAAAAACATGAGTGACCGGCCGTATAACCGGCCGTCAAATCTCATTGGGGCAACGAAAAAACATGATGACGTAGACCGGCCGTCAAATCTCATTGGGCAACAAAAAACATGAGGACGTAGACCGGCCGTCAATCTCATTGGGGCAACGAAAAAACATGAGGACGTAGACCGGCCGTCGAAAAAAGCAAAACGGCCGGTCTACGTCCTGGTTTATACTACTACTATACTACCCCTGGCCCAACCAACCAAGCATCAACAACCCGGGACCCCTCCAGAATGCAGCAGTCTCAATCTTCGCCAAAAAGAAGTAGATGACTGCAGACGAACAAAACCATCACGAAGACTGAAAGAGCAGAAAACCGCTGCGCCAGAAGAGAGCAAGAAGCGCTCCAACCTGACCCCCGAGGCCAATGCCAACAGAAAAGGATCCTTGGAAACCAATCCTGAACTGAAGGGCCACAACAAACAATGAGAAGAAGAAAGGAGCACTCTGTCCAATGACCAGGACGGCTCAGGCGGCGCAAGAGCAGGCCGGAGGTGAAACAAAGCACGAGACAGCTTGCGAAACGGCGCAGAAGTAACATCAAAACCGAAAGCAAGTTGAAGTGGCTCTGCCAGTGCCGTACAATATGAGGCGACAGTAGTGTGCAAGATGATGGCCCCAAACCCCACAAGAAAAGGACACAAGGCACGCCAACAAACGCAACTACCGAAGAAGGGAAGAGGGACCGCCAAAAACACCACACTGCCGCCAAGAAGAAGCACGCAGGTGGAACACCATCAACTAAGCCACCTGACCAGCAACAGAAGTGAGACTCGAGGCAGAACCAAACCGGTCCTGCCATGGGCCAAGCGAGCCTAGGAAGAGGCGGAGCCACGGGAAGATCCCGGTGCGACCAAGGAGTCAGGAAGCTGGAAACCCAAGCCGGCAAAGGAGGAGATGGAATATCC
>WNGS01010953.1:0-13663 GCA_020271785.1 Procambarus virginalis
CAAATACAACAAATACATCAGAAAATGGAGAGGTGTGGCGAGTGCTCGGAGTACTGGGAAAACGTAATGTAGGCGTAACGTGTTGCATCTGTAACATGAGATTTCACCTGGGCTGTACAGAAGTATCTCCAGGATGCACAAAAAGGCAAGGAATTTACTGGGTCTGCAAAGATGACAGATTAATGTTAGAGAACATAACTAAACTGATGAAAAACATTCCCGAGTCACAGAGATTACCATTCACAGACAAGCTACCAGTGATATATGCAGACTGGGATAAGACAACATTGGTTAACGACCAAAACCCAGGAACAGATAGTTTAGAGAACCGCAGCAGTAATGTGGAGGAAGAGGGTATTGTAGTACATAATAGCAGCAATATTGCAGAGTCAGGTAATATAAACGATGTGAGCAACAGTGAGACAGAGTGCATAAATGAAGGAATTGGGACGAAAAGCGGAGATGGCTCCAATAAAGAGGTAGACAAGACAGACACAGATATAAATACCTTGAAAAACGCAAAACCGGAACACATTTGCAAATTCTACGCTAAAGGAATATGCAAATATGGAAATTAGGAACAAAATGCCATTTTCTGCATCCTCGAAAATGCAGGAACATGTTGGCGAGGGGTACATGCCGTTTTGGAACAGGGTGTAGATACTTCCACCCCAAATTATGTCAATTTTCAATTAGGGACAAAAATGCTACAATCTTCAGTGTCCGGAATTCCACGTGAGAGGTACACAACGTTATAGACGGGAAAATCAGTATGACACTACTGGCAATTTTTAGAGGAAGGCAGAAACAGAGCAGAAAATATAAGAGAGAGGAACAGTCAGATGGAACCACCACAGGATTACAGAGGGGAAGGGAGATACCCACAAGTCTGGAATACACATTACCAACAAACACACAGGTACTACACCACACAACACTCGCCCCACTACCGAAACTGGACGAATCACTTCGAAAACAACACACCCTGGACGCAAACACAGTGGCCCCTTACCAGAGCCTCAGATATTAACACCAAGTAAGGCATCCAGCACTTCCACTACCACGATAACATCATTTATATTTGCCAACATTCAAGGTATAAAAACACGCAAATCCAACAAAGTTCACTTTATAGATGGTCTCCTTCATGAGGCAAATGCAGTGTTTGCAGCCCTAACAGAAACCCACACAAAGGACTACCATGATGGTGAAATATGGATCTCAGAGTACAATCTTTTCAGATGTGATAGGAAACACCGGCTTCAGGTGGGGTCAGCCTATACATCAAAGACACACTCATCTGTACTGAGCTGCTAAACACCTCAAATGATATGGTGGAAGTGCTGATAATCAAAATAGAGATTATAAATGTAGTTATTGTCCTTGTATATAAGTCACCGGAGGCAAACCCTCAGCAGTTTAAAGACCAACTAATGAAAGTAGAACACTGCTTGGAAAACCTCACAAATCCAGCTCCGAACATCATCCTGCTTGGGGACTTCAACCTACGGCACCTGAAATGGAAGCACCTGGCTAATACAGTAATATCAGAAAGAATACCAGGAAGTAGCCTTAATGAACAGGCACATGCAAATGACCTGCTACGGATGTGCGACAGGTTTGCCTTAAACCAGCAAATAGTAGAACCAACCAGGAAGGAGAACACGCTGGACCTCATTTTCACTAATAATGATGAATTGATCAGGAACATAATGATTACAAATACCTGTTACTCAGATCACAACTTAATTGAAGTTATGACAACCATGGGGAATAGACCTTCAAAACCAGTCCAGATTCCCGGTGGAGGAGATTTCAGCAAATTCAACTTCAATAATAAACAGATAAACTGGGAGCAAATAAACCAGGACTTCACAGAAATAAACTGGGAAGAACAGCTAGGAAATGCGAACCTGAACCAGTGCCTGGAAAAAATAAGCTCAGTAGCACTAGAATATGTACAAACCGCATCCCCCTAAGAAAAAAGAGGAAGAGATGCAGATTGGAACGAGAACGTCGTTCCCTATATAGGCGAAGAAAACGAATCGCGGTACAACTTGAGAGTCGCACCCTATCTCAGGAACGGCGAAGAAGGTTAGGTAGCGAAATAGGAAAAATTGAACTCAAGCTACAAGAATCATACAAAACGCAGGAGAGGGAAAGAGAGCAAAAGGCCATCAGTGAAATAGAGAGAAACCCGAAATATTTTTTCTCCTATGCAAAATCAAGATCAAAACCACATCTAGTATCGGGCCCCTGCGAAAGGAGATGGAACTTTCACCGATGACAACAAAGAAATGAGCGAGCTACTGAGGAAGCAATACGACTCTGTCTTCAGCGAGCCATTAAACGCACTAAAGATCGATAACCCAAATGAATTTTCATGGATATGATACCAACATCAAATCATATATCAGACGTCACCCTATCCCCACTGGATTTTGAAGAAGCCATAAACAGTATGCCTATGCACTCCGCACCAGGCCCGGATTCTTGGAACTCCATATTCATCAAGAACTGTAAAAAACCACTATCGCAGGCCCTTCACATTCTGTGGAGACAAAGCCTAGATACTGGCGTTATTCCTGATATACTAAAAACAGCAGAGATAGCACCACTTCATAAAGGAGGAAATAAGGCAGAGGCAAAAAATTACAGACCGATAGCACTAACATCGCACATCATAAAATTTTTGAGAGAGTGCTAAGAAGTAAGATCACAAAATACATGGAATCACAGCATCTCCATAACCCCGGACAACATGGTTTCAGAACAGGGCGCTCTTGCCTGTCGCAGTTGCTGGACCACTATGATATGGCATTAGATGCTATGGAAGACAAACAAAACGCTGATGTAATTTACACAGATTTCGCAAAAGCTTTTGATAAATGTGACCATGGTGTTATTGCCCATAAAATGCGCTCAAAAGGAATTACCGGAAAAGTAGGCAGATGGATCTACAATTTCCTGACCAACAGAACCCAATGTGTAATAGTCAACAAAATAAAATCCAACCCGTCAACCGTTAAGAGCTCAGTCCCCAGGGTACTGTGCTTGCTCCAGTACTTTTTCTCATCCTCATATCGGACATAGACAAGAGCACAACCTATAGCACTGTATCATCCTTTGCAGATGACACTAGGATCTTCATGAGAGTAGGCAACATAGAGGACACGGCGAACCTCCAGTCAGATGTAGATCAGGTCTTTCTATGGGCTACAGAAAATAATATGGTGTTTAACGAAGACAAGTTCCAGCTCATGCGCTATGGAAAAAATGAAAATATAAAAACGGAAACCACGTACAAAACTCAGGCAAATCATAACATAGAACGAAAAGGCAATGTAAAGGATCTGGGTGTACTCATGTCGGAAGACCTTACCTTTAAAGAACACAATAAAGTAGCCGTCACAACTGCAAGAAAAATGACAGGTTGGATAACAAGAACTTTTCACACTAGAGATGCTATACCGATGATGACACTTTTCAAAACGCTTGTGCTCTCTAGAGTGGAGTACTGCTGCACAATGACAGCCCCTTTCACTGCTGGTGAAATTGCTGACCTGGAGAGCGTGCAGAGGTCCTTTACTGCTAGAATCCACTCGGTAAAACATCTAAACTATTGGGACCGACTTAAGAGCCTAAATCTGTATTCCCTTGAGCGCAGGCGGGAGAGATACATAATAATTTACACGTGGAAAATATTAGAGGGGCTGGTCCCAAACCTGCACACAGAAATAACATCACATGAGACCAGAAGACATGGCAGGATGTGCAGAATACCCCCGTTGAAAAGCAGAGGTGCAACTGGTACTCTGAGAGAGAACTCTATCAACATCAGAGGCCCGAGACTGTTCAACACGCTTCCACTACACATAAGGGACATAACTGGCAAACCCCTCACAGTGTTCAAGAGAGAACTGGATAAGCACCTCCAAAGGATACCTGATCAACCAGGCTGTGACTCATACGTCAGGCTGCGAGCAGCCGCGTCCAACAGCCTGGTTGATCAGTCCAGCAACCAGGAGGCCTGGTCGATGACCGGGCCACGGGGACGATAAGCCCCGGAAGCACCTCAAGGTATCCTCAAGGTAAAGCTGCCGCCCAGTTGGGTGGGTGTGGAGCACATGACTGTAAAGCTGCCGCCCAGTTGCGTAAGTGTGCAGCACATGACTGTAAAGCTGCCGCCCAGTTGTGTGGGTGTGGAGCACATGACTGTAAAGCTGCCGCCTAGTTGGGTGGGTGTGGAGCAAGACTAGTAACTGTGCGACTCCTCATAGATGTAAAGTGCCTTGTATAGTGACTGTTGTGAGCCTCTTGTTGAATCACTTGTGACACAAAAGATTACTGATGTGTGTATTTGTGTGGGTGATTAAATATGTATGTGTATGTATAGTTGTATATGTATGTATATGTACATGTATGCATAAGTATGTGTACATTATTAATTTTGTAACTAGCGTCAAAAGATTGTTATTTGCTTAGCTAAACGAACTAGAGGGTTCAGTTCCTGAACCGATTATGTGCCTCTGTAATCCTTTACACCACCGCCCACGGGATGGGTATTATGGGGTGCATAATAAAGAAAGAAAATGAATGGATCGAACCTCACAATTAATTTAGCTAAGCAAGTTACAATCTTGATGAGCTAGTTACAAAATTCACTATATGTCGTCACATCATAAATGGGTTCGAGATCGACCACAAGTAGTGCATTACATAATTTATCAGTATTGTGCAGCCTGTGATCCCCGCCTGGCTGGATACTGATACCTAGGTAGTTTAGATGTGTCCGGACACCGGCGATTAGGTGGTATTATTTATTTAACTTAAGAGATATATATTTTTAAATGTTGTCACATTAACGGCTACATCTTCCTTTCTTCTGACATATAGATTTTTAAGATTAATTAAAATATATGGAAACTAATTATACAATTTATAGGCTGGTGTGAAGGGCTTCACACTCTCAGAGCTAGCCATCAAGTAACTATCAAAACGCATATATCTTCCTTTTCACTTCAGTTATATTTATGACAAAGTATTTTAAATGTAGCCTATATTTCTACCTTTCTGATGACATAAATACTTTCGTTAATTACAATATCTAGATCAAACTAACATTGATTTTCAAAAGGCTGTATATTTTCCATCAATGGAGAGCATCAGCCAAGAAGCCTTCTTTAAAATCTGAATATCTTTCCTCACCCAATAAGATCTAATCTCTGAATAAAACGCAAAAAACGACTTGATTGTAACCTATCCACCGCTGCCCATTGGATGGGGGAGAGGGGGTTATGTGTAGGATAAACATATCAATTGTGACACTAGCCCTCCATATGTCAGTTGCTTAAATTATAAACTGTACTTGTGGTCGGGCTCGAGCCCATTGTTGATGTGACAATGTGCATAGACTTTTCTAACTAGCTTATCAAGATTATAACTTGCTTGGCTATATGAATTGTGGAGCTCAGTCCCTGAGCCCATTATGTGCCTCTGTAACACTCCACTTTCGCCCATAGGATGGGTATGGGGTGCATAATAAATGAACTAAACTAAGCTGTGCCTTTTTAATAACATATACAATCATAAGTTTTATTTGTGAATCTCAATTAATTAAACAATATATCACAGAGCCTGTAGGGTTCGGTGAGATGTTGTTGTTGTTGTTAAAGATTCGCTACTTGGAACAAACAGTTCCAAGTAGCACGGGCTATGGTGAGCCTGTAGGTACTATGAGCGAAGAGACATGAGAGATTTTACATAAGTACAGTGCATGGTAGTTTAAGTAGCGAACGCATGTCAATGAATAACGAGTATATATAACAAAACTATTGTCCTATGAAGTCGATTTAACTTGCAAACATATATTTTTTAATAAATGTTAAATGTTTTCTAGCTAGTTATGTTAGATTTTATTAAAAATACGTATTCTACTTGTTAACATTATAATTTAAATTTGTAATAATTTGTGCAGAGAAGTGCGACAACTGGATATGCCAACAAACACTTTCCAAACAACGATATATCTTGGATAAGTCGCTCCACAACATTGACGCTTGGACCGTCGACTTCCTTTGATGCTACTTATTTACTTATTTCATAATGAAATTATATTAGTTTGGAGTAAATATATGTTTTCTCATGTTCTGCATTCAGCACCCACATTATAGTGAGTAAATATACCATATTACTTCATTACTTAAATAATGTTTAGAGGGTTTGAGTAGCTTTGGGTTTTTAGAGGACAGAATCTCCAGTAGATGGGGCGAGAGTCGCCCCATCTCTCTCTCTCGCCGAGCAAGAGTCGAAACTTAATTTAAAATTGATATATCTTTGTCCTCGAACAAGATATATTTCATTTGGTGCAATCATAATAATGTTCATATCTCGGTCTTTCTGGAGGCATATAAGACTTTAGGCTTTATTAGCGTATCTTTGTTAATTATACAATATATCGGCAAGTGCGTAGGCGTCTGCACTCCATGCCCGACAAACTACTGAGCGCTACTATAAAAACATATGTATCTTCACTTGAGCTATAAATATGTCTACTGTAATGTATTTAAAATGAAGCTCATATTTCTATCTTGCTTAAGACATATATAACATTTGTGTTTATTAACGAATTTACGTGAAATAAACATTGATATGAGAGAGAGTTGCTCTGTCGTTCAGTCTGTATGGGGTGGGAGCTCCGTAATTTTTAAAATACATGTATCTTCATTAGAACTTTAAATATGTCTATGGTAAAGTGTTTAAAGTGAAGCTTATATGTCTGCCTTTCTTGAGACATATAAAACATATATATTATTAACGAATTCACGTGAAATAAACAATGTTCTGAGAGAGAGTTGCTCGGTCGATCAATCTGTCCGGGGTCGGAGCTCGGCTATTATAAAAGTACATCTATCTTCGCTTTAAATTTAAATATGCCCATGGTAAGGTATTTAGAATGAAGCTTATATTTCTATCTTTCTTGTGACATATAAAACTCTTACGTTTATTAAGGAATCTGCGTGAAATAGGCATGGTTCTGAGATGAATGCTGCGGTTTTCGAGCTCGACGAGCGATGAAAACTGCCCCTTTTATAAACTACAAATATCTTCGGTTTTACTTAAAATATTTGTCTGGTAGAGGTTTTACAGATAGATCGCGTTTTGTCTTTCTTCTGACTAATAAATAATTTGGTTTAATAAGTTACCAAGATGTTTTCAACAAGATTCTTTCGGCGTTCGTCTTTTCCAACATATTATTTATTTATTTATTATTTATTTATTTATGCATATACAAGAAGGTACATTGGGAATGTGTGGATACATAAATGGTAATTACAGTCTTGTAAAGCCACTAGTACGCGCAGCGTTTCGGGCAGGTCCTTAATCTAAGAAAATTTTAAGTAGGTAAATACTTGCAAAATTTATAAAAAAATGATAACAGATACATGGCAAGAAAAAAAATTAGAGAAAATTGTAGGTACAGTGTATTAAAGCACATAGGCAGCTAAGATTGATTGCAATGACAGCTTGAATGGTAGTTGACAAAAATTGGTAGGCACAAAACAGCATATGGCTAGCACATAAAAGAAGACAGCAATGAACACAATGATAAGGTTGGTAGGGTTAAATACATAAAAATTAGGAGATTGGGTGGGTAACACTAGGTACAGAGCAAATTTAAAGCTCAGTGTAGGAAACTAAGAAGATGAAATCAGGTACTTTTTGGTTTTGTTTTTAAATAAGGCAAAACTTTTACAGTTTTTCAATTCACTAGGGAGTGAGTTCCATAGACTAGGTCCCTTAATTTGCATAGAGTGTTTACACAGATTAAGTTTGACCCTGGGGATATCAAAGAGATATTTATTTCTGGTGTGGTGATAATGGGTCCTATTACATCCATCCAGGGAGAGTTTCAGAGCATGGTTTGCATTTAAAAACAGGGTTTTGTAAATGTAGTTGACACAAGAGAATGTGTGGAGGGAGTTAATATTTAGCAAGTTTAGAGATTTAAACAAGGGAGCTGAATGTTGTCTAAAAGCTGAGTTAGTTATTATTCTGATAGCAGATTTTTGCTGCGTGATGATGGGCTTAAGGTGGTTTGCAGTGGTAGACCCCCATGCACAGATACCATAATTAAGATAAGGGTAGATTAGTGCATAATATAGTGAGAGGAGAGCGGAGTTAGGAACATAATATCTGATTTTGGAGAGTATACCAACTGTCTTAGAGACTTTCTTAGTTATGTGTTGAATGTGGGTGCTGAAGTTGAGTCTCTTGTCTAGGAATAGGCCAAGAAACTTGCCATCATTTTTATTACTGATGTTAATATTGTCTATCTGTAGCTGAATTGCATTTGATGATTTGCTTCCAAATAAGATGTAGTAAGTCTTTTCGATGTTTAATGTTAGTTTGTTAGTTGACATCCAGAAGTGGACTTTTTTTAATTCATTATTCACAACATTATTTAGTGTATGTGGGTTGAGGTCTGAATAGATAAGGGTAGTATCATCAGCAAACAATATAGGTTTGAGAATATTAGAGACATTAGGCAGATCATTTATATATATAAGAAATAGAAGAGGTCCTAAGATACTGCCCTGTGGCACTCCAACGGTAATTGGTAGAGTGGAAGAAGTTGTATCATTGATGGTTACATATTGGTGTCTGTCACTAAGATAGGATCGGATGTAGTCAAGGGCAAGGCCACGGATTCCATAATGCTGAAGTTTAAGTAAGAGGTAGTTGTGATTAACAGTATCAAAGGCTTTTCTTAGGTCAATGAAGAGTCCAATTGGAAACTCATTTTTGTCAAGGGCTGAGTAGATTACGTCAAGGAGACTAATGATTGCATCGTTGGTGCTCTTTTGGGACCGGAAGCCAAACTGGCAGGGGCTGAGTATGTCGAATTTTACGAGGTAGGAATAGAGCTGTTTGTAAATAATTTTTTCAAATATTTTTGATAGAATGGGTAGATTTGATATTGGTCTATAATTGTTTATGTCCGCCGGATTGCCTCCTTTATGGACTGGCGTTACTCTTGCTTTTTTGAGGATATCAGGGAAGGTGTGACACTCTATAGATTTGTTGAACAGTAGGGCTATGGGTGGGGCAAGGGCATGGGAGGCTCTCTTGTATACAATGGACGGAATTTCACTGGTGTTCCCTGCCTTGGTTTTTAGAGAGTGTATGATGGACACAACATCTGCCGGGCTGATTGGTGAAAGGAGAAGAGAGTTTGGATAGCTGCCTGAGAGATATGTGTTAATATGTGTCTGAGTCTGTGGGATTTTACTGGCAAGATTAGCACCAACCGATGAAAAGAAACTTTTAAATTCATTTGCCATTTCTAAATCAGTTGACAGTATATCCCCATCCTTGTGGAGCTTTATTTGGTTATGTGAGTGTTGCTTAGTTCCTAGGACACTAGAAATTGTTTTCCAAGTGCTTTTCATGTTACCTTTTGCTTCATTGAATCTATTCACATAATATGCTAGTTTTGCCTTTCTTATGATACTGGTAAGCATTGATGAGTACCTTTTAGCTACTTCCCTTGAAACTAGGCCAATCCTAAGTTTCTTTTCATATTCAAGTTTCTTGTTGATTGAGTTGAGAATGCCACTTGTGAGCCATGGATTGTTTAATCTTTTGTCAGTTACTTGCTTGGTAAGAAGGGGACAATGAAGGTTGTAGAGACTGAGAGTTTTGGAGAGGAAGAGGGTAGCTAATGAATTTATATCCTGGGTATTATTGAAGTCAGAATCCCAGTTAATATTGTGAAGTGCATCTGTAAGATTGCCTAAAGCTGATTCACTGTGTAGCCTAAATGAAAGTTTCTTGCTTTTTGGTGGTGTTATGTCCATGTTCGCTATGAGAAAGGTAGGATAGTGGTCAGTTGTTCTGTCGTAGATTATACCAGGTACAAGGGGAACTGTAATGTTTGTCCATATGTGGTCCAAGGTAGTGGCTGATGTTTGAGTGACTCGGGTAGGTTTGGTGATTGTGGGGATTAGCATACAGGAGTTCATGCTGTTAAGGAAATAGTCAACTTGAGAGCAATTTTGTTTACCCAGGTCAATATTAAAGTCTCCTCCCAGAATGGGAGGGAGACTTTATGAGGGAGAATGGGAGTCTCCTCCCAACATAGGCGACCCGTTTGGAAACGCGATACTTGGGTTAACCCATCCCATAGTTGGGTCTGTTTCCATGATGGTTCGGAACATAAACTCCAGTATTATGGAATCCGAGGCCATGCACTGGACTATATCAATCCTATCTTAGTGACAGACTCCAATGTGTAACCATCAATAATATTACCTCTCCCACTCTACCAATAACTGTTGGTAGACATAACTAAGAAAAAGTCAACACATAACTAAGAAAGTCTCTAAAACAGTTGGGATACTCTCCAAAATCAGATATTATGTACCTAACTCTGCTTTCATCTCTCTATATTATGCACTAATCTATCCCTATCTTAATTATGGTATCTGTGCATGGGGTTCAACCACTGCAAACCACCTCAAGTCCATCATCACCCAGCAAAAATCTGCTATCAGAATAATTACAAATTCTGCTTTTAGACAACACTCAGCCCCCTTGTTTAATTAACGTAACTCCCTTAATATGCTAAACATTATCTCACTCCACAAATTTTCTTGTGTCAATTACATTTACAAAACCCTGTTCTTAAACGCAAATCCTGCTCTGAAATTTTCCCTGGACAGATGTAATAGGGCCCATTATCACCACACTAGGAATAAATATCTCTGATATCCCCACAGTCAAACTTAATCTGTGTAAACACTCTATGCAAATAAAGGGACCCAGTCTATGGAACTCACTCCCTAATGAATTGAAAAGCTGTCCAACTTTTGCGTCATTCAAAAACAAAACTAAAAAGTACCTAATCTTATCTGCATAGTTTTTTTTACCTTATTGCTTTAAAATTGCACTGTATCTATTGCTACCCAATCTCCCTATCTTTATTTTCCCAATCCGAACATCTTTACCATTGTGATCACTGCTGTCTTCTTGTATGTGCTATCAATCTGCTGAATGGTGTCTGTTAATCTTGTTTAAATTACCATTCAAGTTGTCAATGTAATCAACCAGAGCTTTAATATACCAATGTGCTTTAATATACTTACTATTCTCTCTCATCTCATTTTTTTTCTTGCAATGTATCTGTTATCATATTATTAATTCTGCTAGAATATACCTACTTAAAATTATCTGTTAGATTACGGACCTGCCCGAAACGCTGTGCATACTAGTGGCTTTACAAGATTGCCAATACTATGCTATGTATTATCTCTAACCGAATGTACCTTCTTGTATATAAATATATAAATAAATAAATAAATATACATTGACTTGCATTCACTATGTAGTTACATATTTTTCAAGAATTTAAAATGGTTATGAAAATACACACATTGGTACATTATTGCAAAGGCACAATACTATATACATATATATATAAATTGTTGCAAGTCGAGCAACAAATATTTTACAATGAACAACAAATGAGATTGGAAAAGTAGTATTGCCACCTCTGCTATACAGAAAAAAATAGACCCCACACACACCCTGTGGGTTGCAATGGACCCCCATACCGACCCTATGAGGGGTAGTGGACCCCATAATAACACTATGGGCGGTAGTGGACACTATACAAACACTATGGGCGGTAGTGGACACTATACAAACACTATGGGCGGTAGTGGACACTATACAAACACTATGGGCGGTAGTTGACTTCATAGCGACCCTGTGGGCGGTAGTGGACCCCCTACCGACCCTGTGGACGGCAGTGGACCCCCTATCGACCCTGTGGGTGGCAGTGGACCCCCTACCAACCCTGTGGGCGGTAGTGGACCCCTACCGACGATGTGGACGCGCTACCGACCCTGTGGGTGGCAGTGGACCCCCTACCAACCCTGTGGGCGGTAGTGGACCCCTACCGACCATGTAGACGCCCTACCGACCCTGTGGGAGGAAGTGGACCCCCTACCGACCCTGTGGACCCCATACCACCCCCTGTGGGCGGTAGTGGATCCCCATACCGACCCTATGAGGGGTAGTGGACCCCATAATAACACTATGGGCGGCAGTGGACATTATACAAACACTATGGGTGGTAGTTGACTTCATAGCGACCCTGTGGGCGGTAGTGGACCCCTACCGACTCTGTGGACGGTAGTGGACGCCCTACCGACCCTGTGGGCGGTAGTGGACCCCATACCAAAGCTGTGGGTGGCAGTGGACCCCATACCGACCCAGTGGGCGGTAGTGGACCCCTACCGACCCTGTGGGCAGCAGTGGACCCCCTACCAACCCTGTGGGCGGTAGTGGACTCCCTATCGACCCTGTGGGTGGCAGTGGACCCTATATACTAATCCTGTGGGCGATACTGGACCCTATACTCATCCTGTGGGCGGCAATGGACGCCATACACATCCGGTGGGTGTTATTGGACCCCATACTTATTCTGTGGGTGGTTGGAGCCCCATACCCATCCTGTGGGTGATAGTGGATGCCATACTCATCCTATGGGTGGTATTGGACCCAATGCCCATCCTGTGGGTGGTTGTGAGCCCCAAACCCGTCCTGTCGGTGGTAGTGGACGCCATACACATCCAGTGGATGGTATTGGACCCCAAACCCTTCCTGTGGGTGGATGTGATTCCCATACCCATCCTGTGGGTGGATGTGACACCCATACCCATCCTGCGGGTGGTATTGGACCCCTTACCCACCTAACAGGTTGTAGTGGACCCTATACCCATCCCATAGTTGGAATAGTAGACACCATACCATCCTGTTTGCAGTAGTTTGCCCCATAGACATTCCAATATAACATCGTTTTCTGTTAGCGTTCCTACAGTACATTCTTTAAATATTTTTAAAGCAGAAACTATTGTATATAATATTGATTGGTGAAGCACTGTTATTCTATGTAAAAATTTATAGTGCTTATTACAATTTACTAAGAACATTATTGAACGAGTAAATCTTAACATAGTAAAGCAACAATCCACATTAGCTCCGGACCTCCCGGGATAAGAATCCGCGGTGAACCCATAGCCATCTCAAACTCCAACACAGTACTCGGATACAACTTCAACAGACTACTCAACTCCTCCCAGTTTGTATCCCAGAAGACAGCAATGGCTCGAGGTTCGCTGGCGAGGCTCTTCCGCTTCAAGCAAGCCCCATCCCACATCAAGCTCCACCTATACAGAATGATTATAAGGCCTAGCCTTGAATACCCTTACGTCCCCCTGAACCTCACCAACAAATCCAACATGCTGAAGATCCAACGGGTACAAAACAAAGCACTTCGCTTTGCGGAGGGCCTGACACTGATGGATAGGGTAAGAACTGACCAAATCCATGAAACGCTCAACATGAAGCCAATGAACATCAGGCTCAGCTACCTGGCCAGAAGACAGCTGTACCGCATGAAGAATATGTATATCCCAGACCCCGAAGATCCCTACGTAGCAGAAAACACCACCAGCGACTACGAGATCCGCGAACCACCACACAGAACTAGAAAAATCACTCTCCAACAAAAAGTGATCAGACATATCCACGATGAGGCCTTCCCAAGACCTCAAATACTAAGCGGCTTGCCAGACGACCCTGATGAGTGGACCAT
>WNGS01010953.1:17103-37919 GCA_020271785.1 Procambarus virginalis
ATCAAATGGTAAAGTTACCATTTCGCCAGGAAATGTCACAAGTGGACAAAGAAAATAACCTTTTATTTCCTGCAAATGGCTTTGCAAAACGCTTATGCATTGTACAAGGCCAACACAGATGACCGAAAGAAATAACTCTGCTCCAGTTTCATGAGGTTGCTATTTGGGCTTTATTGAAATTTGACAAGGAAGAGTGGCCTGCAACAACAACACCATCTCCTCATTTAGTTCATGCTCCAGACATAAATGATGACACTGGTCCTGTGTATCCTGCTGCTAACCCGTCAACACTGGCCCGTCGGGTGTGAGGCGCCCTCTCTTCACGTCTACACCTCGTGCTGAAGCCGACCATGAATCTGATGAAGATATTTCATCTGCTACACTGTTGTTTGAAGACAATGGTGAGAGAGCGACGATTCAGACTGTAGTGTACAACCAACACAGAGACAACAGGGACGTGTTGTTTTATCAGAGACTCGCCTGAACTACAAATTGAAGCATGAACTTGTAAAACTCCCCAAAGTCGCAGGTGTCAAGTGTGTTCAAGTCGGGTATTGGGAAGGAAACTGGTATAGCATGCAAGACATGCGATGTTCCACTTTGTGTCATACCGTGTTACACCACTTATCACAGGAAAAGGGGGTATTGGGTGGACAAGAAGTAACCACCCGCACCAGCTTCACTCCACCTACGAACATCTGTTGAGCAACTTCAGGAATCGGTACCTGAAGGAGGTGGAGTGGAGAGAAAATGCTCAACTTATTTTTCTACAATCGTCTTTCCTTTGGTAAGTACACATAAGTCTTAGGTTGTTGTAGTATTGTAGTCTATTTTCTTAGGAATATTTTGATACTTAAATGACAACTGTAGCACGAAAACTAAAGTAAGTATACACGAAACACCAGAAACTTTTTTGTTTGTGTTGCAGGTGTTGTGGGTGTAAGTTGAAGTGTCCAGACCGGGTTCCGGTTGTGTGTGTTCGGCCGTCTTTACAGCTGTGAATTCCCAAGAATTGTATTTGATAGGCATATGTCTGTGTAGGGAATTTTATTCCGATCACTATACAAAAAAAACGGTGTGAAACAAGTATAAACTTGAAAAACATCAAAAAAGTAAAAACTTTTTACGCTCACGGGTACAAACACGCGTAAGATTTTATTCGCCGCAAATATATTTGACGCTCTGTTGACCAATTCTACCCATGTTCTTATAGAACTTTCTATTGCAAACATATTGCTATAAAAATGAAATACATAGCTCGAGAAATAATGTCAGGACAGTGAAATAAGTATAAACTTTCAAAGCGCTGCATCACAACAGTGTCGTCGCTGCTGAAATCACTGCTAACGCTTCGACCAATTCCCACACTCGTGCGGGTCACCCCGTATCATAATTATACATTGATAGGCATATGTCTGGGTGGGGAATTTTATTGCGAGTTCAGTGATATCAAAATGAACGCTCTAGGATCACTGTGGAGCTAGCAACAAACGAAAGAGTATGAACATTTACTTCCTGTTTGGGTGTCGCGGCGAGTCATCTTCGTGTTTATTTATTTCGTGGTGGGATAGCAAATGCTTTGGTGACATTTTATGCACATGATCTTGTAGATAATTTTATTGCCAACACATTGATACCAAAATGAAATACATAGCTTGAGAATTGATGTTAGGAGCGTGAAAAGTTTATAAACTTTTTTGTCTTTACACTTGAGCGCCCAGAACGCCGCGCGCACAATGCGCTTTTTTTTCCTGGAGTGCCGCGCGTGCGAAAGTGTTAATACTAATTGAGCATAAAGAATAAAATGTGTTGAGAACAAATACAAATAAAGATGAGAAAAAGGGGGAACATGACTGAAAAAGCAGCACAAATACAAAATGTTGACAAACAGCATTGATTAAAAAAAAAGGTAGGTAGGTTACAGGGAATTTATTAGGTAGTGTTTAGTTTTAATCTTAAACTGGTTGAGAGAGGTACAGTCTTTAACATGGTTGGGGAGGTCATTCCACATTCTGGGTCCCTTGATTTGTAGAGCATTTCTAGTTTGATTAAGCCGTGCTCTTGGAATATCAAAACTGTATTTATTTCTGGTGTGGTGCTCATGGGTTCTGTTACAACCAGCAATGAAGCTTTTGAGTTCAGGATTGGCATTACAGTTCAGCGTTTTATATATGTATGATACACATGTATATATGTATGAAGGGTGTTGACCACTTTGATCAAATGGTAAAGTATTACCATTTCGCCAGGAAATGTCACAAGTGGACAAAGAAAATAACCTTTTATTTCCTGCAAATGGCTTTGCAAAACGCTTATGCATTGTACAAGGCCAACACAGATGACCGAAAGAAAGTAACTCTGCTCCAGTTCCATGAGGTTGCTATTTGGGCTTTATTGAAATTTGACAAGGAAGAGTGGCCTGCAACAACAACACCATCTCCTCATTTAGTTCATGCTCCAGACATAAATGATGACACTGGTCCTGTGTATCCTGCTGCTAACCCGTCAACACCTGGCCCGTCGGGTGTGAGGCGCCCTCTCTTCACGTCTACACCTCGTGCTGAAGCCGACCATGAATCTGATGAAGATATTTCATCTGCTACACTGTTGTTTGAAGACAATGGTGAGAGCGACGATTCAGACTGTAGTGTACAACCAACACAGAGACAACAGGGACGTGTTGTTTTATCAGAGACTCGCCTGAACTACAAACTGAAGCATGAACTTGTAAAACTCCCCAAAGTCGCAGGTGTCAAGTGTGTTCAAAGTCGGGTATTGGGAAGGAAACTGGTATAGCATGCAAGACATGCGATGTTCCACTTTGTGTCATACCGTGTTACACCACTTATCACAGGAAAAGGGTGTATTGGGTGGGCAAGAAGTAACCACCCGCACCAGCTTCACTCCACCTACGAACATCTGTTGAGCAACTTCAGGAATCGGTACCTGAAGGAGGTGGAGTGGAGGGAAAATGCTCAACTTATTTTTCTACAATCGTCTTTCCTTTGGTAAGTACACATAAGTCTTAGGTTGTTGTAGTATTGTAGTCTATTTTCTTAGGAATATTTTGATACTTAAATGACAACTGTAGCACGAAAACTAAAGTAAGTATACACGAAACACCAGAAACTTTTTTTGTTTGTGTTGCGGGTGTTGTGGGTGTAAGTTGAAGTGTCCAGACCGGGTTCCGGTTGTGTGTGTTCGGCCGTCTTTACAGCTGTGAATTCCCAAGAATTGTATTTGATAGGCATATGTCTGTGTAGGGAATTTTATTCCGATCACTATACAAAAAAAACGGTGTGAAACAAGTATAAACTTGAAAAACATCAAAAAAGTAAAAACTTTTTACGCTCACGGGTACAAACACGCGTAAGATTTTATTCGCCGCAAATATATTTGACGCTCTGTTGACCAATTCTACCCATGTTCTTATAGAACTTTCTATTGCAAACACATTGCTATAAAAATGAAATACATAGCTCGAGAAATAATGTCAGGACAGTGAAATAAGTATAAACTTTCAAAGCGCTGCATCACAACAGTGTCGTCGCTGCTGAAATCACGGCTAACGCTTCGGCCACTTCCCACACTCGTGCGGGTCACCCCGTATCATAATTATACATTGATAGGCATATGTCTGGGTGGGGAATTTTATTGCGAGTTCAGTGATATCAAAATGAACGCTCTAGGATCACTGTGGAGCTGGCAACAAACGAAAGAGTATGAACATTTACTTCCTGTTTGGGTGTCGCGGCGAGTCATCTTCGTGTTTATTTATTTCGTGGTGGGATAGCAAATGCTTTGGTGACATTTTATGCACATGATCTTGTAGATAATTTTATTGCCAACACATTGATACCAAAATGAAATACGTAGCTTGAGAATTGATGTTAGGAGCGTGAAAAGTTTATAAACTTTTTGTCTTTACACTTGAGCGCCCAGAACGCCGCGCACAATGCGCTTTTTTTTCCTGGAGTGCCGCGCGTGCGAAAGTGTTAATACTAATTGAGCATAAAGAATAAAATGTGTTGAGAACAAATACAAATAAAGATGAGAAAAAGGGGGAACATGACTGAAAAAGCAGCACAAATACAAAATGTTGACAAACAGCATTGATTAAAAAAAAAAGGTAGGTAGGTTACAGGGAATTTATTAGGTAGTGTTTAGTTTTAATCTTAAACTGGTTGAGAGAGGTACAGTCTTTAACATGGTTGGGGAGGTCATTCCACATTCTGGGTCCCTTGATTTGTAGAGCATTTCTAGTTTGATTAAGCCGTGCTCTTGGAATATCAAAACTGTATTTATTTCTGGTGTGGTGCTCATGGGTTCTGTTACAACCAGCAATGAAGCTTTTGAGTTCAGGATTGGCATTACGGTTCAGCGTTTTATATATGTATGATACACATAAGAGAATGTGCAGTGACTTAATATCTAACATATTCAGAGATTTGAGTAGGGGTACCGAGTGATGTCTGGGGCCAGAGTTGGATATTGTCCTAATAGCAGCTTTGTGTTGAGTAATTAGAGGACGTAAATGTTTTTGGATAGTAGAACCCCAAGCACAAATACCATAGTTGAGATATGGATAGATGAGGGAGTAATAGAGAGTCACCAGGGCAGGTCGGGGTACATAATATCTGATCTTAGAGAGAATGCCAACAGTTTTTGAAACTTTTTTTGATATATTTAGAATGTGTCCCTGGAAATTCAGCTTGTGGTCAATGAGAACGCCAAGGAACTTACCATCTAATTTGTTACAAATTTGGGTATTGTTAATTTTGAGATTTATTTGATTAGAGGATTTATTGCCAAACAGAATATAGAAAGTTTTGTCAATGTTAAGGGTGAGTTTGTTGGCAGTTAGCCAAAGATGGACTTTATTTAGCTCAGTATTTACTGTGGCATTTAGAGCAAGGGGGTCAGGACTGGAGTAAATGAAGGTTGTGTCGTCAGCAAAGAATTGGTTTGAGGTGTTGGGAGGCATTTGGAAGGTCATTAATGTAGATGAGAAAGAGGAGAGGGCCAAGTATGCTGCCCTGAGGAACACCGATGTTGATGGGTAGGGTGGGAGAAATTGAATTATTCACAGAAACATACTGGAGCCTGTCAGTAAGGTAAGATTTGAGGTATTGCAGGGAGTGTCCTCTGACTCCATAATGATGTAATTTAAGAAGAAGGTTTTGGTGGTTGACAGTGTCAAAAGCCTTACGCAGGTCCACAAATAACCCAACAGGGAACTCATTTTTATCAAGAGCTGCATGAATCAAGTTAATCATACTAATAAGTGCATCGTTAGTGCTTTTTTGGGTCTGAAGCCATATTGACAAGAGCTAAGTATATTGTGTTTGGCTAGATAAGAGTAAAGCTGCTTGTAGATTAGTTTTTCAAATATTTTTGACAAGTTAGGCAGGATTGATATAGGTCTGTAGTTGTTAACATCTGTGAGATCACATTTGTGGACAGGGGTTACTCTCGCTTTCTTTAGAACATTTGGAAAGGTTTGGAGTTCAAGTGACTTGTTGAAGAGCAATGCAATAGCAGGGGCTAAAGATCTGGAGGCTTTTTTGTAAATTAAAGTTGGTATCTCATCAAGGGCACTAGACTTGGTTTTAAGGGAAAGGATTATCTCATTGACGTCAGTGGAATTAGTAGGCTTTAGGTACAGAGACTGTGGATAGTTACCTGTAAGATAGTCCTTAACATCAGTACTGGAAGTTGGAATATCATTTGCAAGGGATGACCCAATGGAAGAGAAGAACCTATTAAACTCAATAGCAGAATCAGAGGCTGAAAGCTGACCACCGTTACTGGACAGGAGTGTTGGTTTGTTATTAAAAATCTTCTTTGATCCCAATATTTGTGAGATTGTGCTCCAAGTTTTTTTAATGTTGCTCTTTATTTGGGTAAATCTATCTTCGTAGAATTTAGTTTTGGCTCGTCTAATTATTTTAGATAGCAATAACGAGTAATTCTTTGAAAATTCTTTGGAGACGGTTCCTAACCTATACTTCTTCTCAAGGTCATGTTTTTTATTAATGGATTTAAGTATTCCCTTTGTAAGCCAAGGATTATTAAGCCTTTTGGTTGTGACTTGTTTTGAAAGCCTAGGACAGTGGGTGTTATAAAGGTTAAGAGTCTTAAGATTGCACTGCTAGGTTGATGTCCCCTATGTTACCTAACTCGGACTCCCAGTTGACATTATC
Source organism: Procambarus virginalis (assembly GCA_020271785.1). NCBI lineage: Eukaryota > Metazoa > Arthropoda > Malacostraca > Decapoda > Cambaridae > Procambarus > Procambarus virginalis. The sequence goes on from WNGS01010953.1 coordinate 23,307, forward strand.
AGCAGCAGTTATAAAATTGTCTATAGCAGTTTCATTGTGCAGCCTAAAGCTTAATTCCCTTGACTCAAGAGGTGGTTTGATAATGTTAGTTGAGAGAAATGTGGGGTAATGGTCTGTAGTGCTATCGGTGATTATACCTGAAGTAAGCGGAGAGGTTATGTTGGTCCAAATGTGATCAAGAGTCGTGGCCGTACTATCAGTGATTCTAGTAGGGCTAGTGATTAAGGGTATGAGGAAGCAGGAATTCATACAGTTGAGGAAGCTAACAGCAGCAGGGTGTTCAGGCTCGCAGAGGTCAATATTAAAGTCCCCTGCGATAATTAGATGGTTTTTGTTCAGTCTGTTATCGAGTATTAGCTTTCTAAGGTTTGAATTGAATTCGGACACATCAGTGTTAGGAATTCTATAGACTGCACCCACAGACAGGACAGACTCGGCACCCTTGACTCTGAAACTGGCGAAGATATACTCCCCACAGCTGTCTCTAGTTCTAATTATATTTAAGCATGTTAGTTCTTGGTGGTAGTAAAGAGCAGTACCACCACCTCTCTGAATTTGACGACAGTTGTGAATTGCTGAGTAGTTAGGCATGTTAAAGAGTTGAGTAGTGTCCTCTTTCAACCACGTTTCAGTAAGTATAATAAAGGAGAATTTATTGTCAATAGTTTCAATCAAGGCACTAACATCATCGAAGTGTTTTCCTAGGGATCTAACGTTCAAGTTGATTACAGAGATATTGTGATTATGTGTTAATACATTGTTTACATCATGTGCTGTAAAATATCTGCAATTTTGATCAATAAGTGATGATTGTCATAGATAGTGGATAAGAGGTTTAGTTCTGGGTCTATACTTGTCTGCATAAAAAGGCTGGTTATTAACCACAATTAGTATGAACTTAATTAAGAGAACAAAATGAGATCAATAATTACTTTTCAATAGAAAATCAATTATAGCAAAACACAACAATACAATAATATAACTATACAATAAAAGCTTAGTTATCATAAAAGTTAGTCATAAAAAGGCTTAGTTATTAACCTAGAATTAGTATGAACTTAATTAAGAGAACATAATGAGATCAATAATTACTTTTCAATAGAAAAGTTAATTATAGCAAAACACAACAATACAATAATATAACAATACAATAAAAGCTTACAAAGTACTAAGTCTACTAAAATTAGAGAATAATTATAGCAAAACACAACAATAAATGCAAATAAACAAAAGAAAATAAACAAATAGAAGTAGAATAAGGACACTAGATAGCCATGGAGGAAACACAAGTTTGGTGGAGAGAACAAAAAATCGGGAGAGACTGTCAAGATGAATATATATAAAAAAATTTGACAAATGATAATTGTAAAGTAAAATAATCTTAAAGATAATAATTTTTAATTAGCTTAGTTATTAACCTAGAATTGGTATGAACTTAATTAAGAGAACAAAGTGAGATCAATAATTACTTTACAATAGAGGACATAAATCAATACAATTAAATTTAAATTAAAAAAAATAGAGTAAGATTAGATTTAAGAGCAAAATTTTACAATGATACTGAGGTAGATGCTTGGATAAGTGCATGGAGATTTGACGGATTATTTAGAAGATCATATGAATGAGAGAACATTAGGTAAATGGTAATGCAGAGACAGCACCTTGGACAAAGTTAGATTAAGTTAGGTTAGGCTCAGGCACTAAAAGAGTTATTTTAAGTACTGGCATTGGTCGGGTTCAGGTTTTCCGATATACCACAATCACTAAAGAAGGCCAGTAGTTGTTGGTCACACTTTATTTCATATCTTTTTCCTGCACTTTCCTTCTTAGCAATGATCGTTCCATTCCTAGTGTAACACTGCTTGATAAGACCAGGGTTCCGTTTGCGAATTTGACGCAGCCTGAAGAGGAGGGATCCACGCTGCTTTGTAAGACACTCATTTATATAGAGGTTGGTTTTTTGCTTAGCAGCTGATTGTATAAGGTCAGACTTAACAGAGGGATCTGCAAGTTTGATGAGCAATCTCCTACTGCTACGGGGACTGTTTTTATCTATCCTGATAGCTGATTTGATAGCAACATTGACTTTGATCTTTGAATTAATTAGGGTGTGGGCTATGTTACAACAATTCTCACCTTGTTGTTCTTCAGGTAGATCAGTAGAGCTAATTATCAGGGAGTCATGAAGTTGTTGTTGCTCTAGGTCATCTTCGGAAGCCGCCTGGTGAATGTGAAGGAGATCGATCTGTTTTTCCAGCTTTTGAAGGAGGTCGCTTTGAGCTGAGAGGGTTTCCTCTGCCTGAACCTTCCGTATTTGATCCATTCCATCATTTGCAACAGTTTGTAGGTTGAGAATTTCTTGGTTGTTGTTCGTCGATGATTCAAGGAGGTATGTTGTTGTTGGGTGACTGTGGCTTGGAGGGCCGAAATAGCTTCAGATTGCCTTAGCACAAGGTTGTGAAGTTTCTGCAGCCATGGGTTACTTCTGAGAGGTTTGAAGTTTAGACAGGGAGCCATAGATTGGATGAATTCTAAAGCTAGAGATTCAAGTTGAGTTGAAGGGGGAGTGAGGAGGGGGAGCGGATGCTGTGTTTACCAACATCGGCGAGGATTGCAGCATTGCCAGTGTTCCATTCAGATCTCTAGAAGTTAAGGATGGAAAGCGAGAGGCACCCCTACCTTGCCTGTTGCTATATTTGGGCATATTTTATATTTACTTATTTATTGTAACACACTTTTCTTACACAATGGACACTCATGAGGTCTAGAGCTTGGATAAGACTCAACTGCTGTTCTACAATATTAATAAACTTACTGAAATATGATGCGTTGCCTCGCATATAACCGACAATCAGGCTTATAGGATATTAAAGTTATACAAGCATACAATTGGCCAATTAATACGCTACTGTAATAACCTTCAATAAACTTATCTGAAGCCGGGTGCCTGTCTGACAAGTGTGCCAGACTGAATAACTCTCTTGTAGCGAGTTTAGGCATGATATTTTATATAACAGCATTGCTGTACGATGATCTGGTAGCGTTGCTACGTGATTGTTCCTGCAGTGGCAGAAGGATGATAGTTGATGAAGATTAGGAATGAAGGAGGTGGAGGCAAGTGTCACTGTGTTCTCCACTTCACTCTTATTTTACACAAATGTTCTAGGATTTTCCTTGTTGATATATTGTCCAGGTACTCCCCCTGTTCTAGAGAGTGTTCACTGGTGATAATGATATTAGATAAGGTGTCCTTGAGCTGGTAATGTTGCTAAGGATCCGTCACACGTGTCCACTCAGTTGTAAACAAACGCGCAGTGCCGCGGGGTGTGGTGGGCGCTTCTTGTTCTCAAGATGCCCCTCCCTCTCCCTTGAGAGGTAGCTTTGAATGAATATTGATTGATTATTTTTACAGTCTAGACTTATGATTGAGATAAGATGTGATTATAATAAAATTAGATATAGGATTTAAAGATTATAAGTAGTATTTGAAAGTACCACTTATTCTTATTAAGGATTCGATTTTTAATCTCTACCGGAAGCGATTCAATGTTCCAACAGTTTTTTAATTAACAAATCCTTCTAGAAGCTTCTGGATCCTTGAGAGATCATGCACAAAGTCACGTAGGCATCTATAGGCCCTAGCGCGTACGCGATCCAAGTGGCATTGTCATCTAGGATCAAGCTATATAATGAATCTATTGTGATTCTGATATGATTTTGATACGATTTTGATATGATATAAATATGATATAGATATGATTTAGATATGATATATTTCTTAGATGATTATTAGATTTGGTGGGTAAAAATTTCCCACATAGCTGAAGGCTATCGGCTGATTTTAGCTAGTTGATAATTGTTAGGTTTGGATTTTTCCCAGTTATTTGCTACTATATCAAGACAGGTACAGGATGTTTTGTCTTCCAGGTAGTTGGAAGGGTACAGGGCTGCATCCAAGTGGACTGCCAGGATTAGAGACGGTCTCTGTCCTTATGTTTTATGTATTATTGCTGTTTGTTATGTATGTATACATGCTGGGCCACACCTTTGGTGGTGCCATTATTTTGTTTTGGAGGATTGTATGGATTTAGTTAGGTTAGATAATTATTTTTTGTTTTTGCAGGCATTGTGTCATTTATTGTTGAGTTAAATGTAGTTTTTAATGATAATGATAGGTCAGGGTTCTGGATAAGAAAAGTGTTTGTAAATTTCTTTACACGCAAATTTCTAATTTCCGAGGAGGGGGAGTTGTAATGATCTGGCGCTCGATCATTGGTTCTCCCTTCTCCCTTTTCTCCCCTCCCCGTCTCGTCATTTTCGTCTCCCTCCCTTCACCCTCCCCTGTCGCCCATTTGACAAGGTCCAAGAAGTTGACCAGAGGGTGGTCTTGGATACCTTTGGCTTCCCCCACTCAAAGTCCCTCTCCATCCACCTCTCATTCCCTCTCTCCCCTCTCACGGTCCCTTCCCTACAGAACGAGTCAATGTCCCTACCCTTTATTTTGCAGGAGACAGGCTTGAACATAAATTATCAGTTTTGGTAAATATGCTCGGAGGTGTAATGGGTGCCATAGTGGCTCCCTTGTCCCCTTCTCAAGTTACACGTGGGTGCCTCAGCCGGCATGGCCTCAGGAAAGTCGTTGGTGTCTTCACAGTTTTGGAGTTTCTGTCAAGAGGAATTGATCCTTATGGTGAAGCCTGCTCTGGATTGGTTAACCCTCAAACCGCGCGTATCATATATAAATGATATCAGTGACAAAACCGAAACCGCGCACATCGTTTATAAATGATATCGTGTCTAGCGCTATAATTCAAATGGCCCGCGTGGGATAGGGGTAGTCATTGGCGAGCCTAGACCGAACGTAAACAAACCCTGCCTGGGAAAAAAATCCAGCGTGGGTCTTCTTTGTGTACAGAGCTCAGTTACCCGGCGGACACCATGGCGAGCGCATCTCGTTCCGACGACCGACCCCGCCCAGCGAGACGTTCCTCGAGACCTCTGACCGAGGACGAAATTACTCGTAGTTTGTTCCCGGATGGTAATGAGTCTGATATAGACGACTCAGACTTTGATCATGACTACACACAGCCATTCTGAACCCGGTATTGCACCATGCTCCAACACCCAGGCTCGCTTACAGGGATGCCTTTTTGACACACAATCTCAGGTTTTTACCACGAACTGGAAAGCATGCAGTAGGCCAGCGTGCGTGTGTAGTATGCTGGTCAACAACCCAAAGGGAACAGAAAAGAAAAATGGTGATGACTTGGTGCCAAGCGTGTCAGGTCCCTCTGTGCCATGTCCGATGTTTCAACGAGTATCACAGTCTTGATGACTTCTAAATGTCCAAGACTGGTGCCAAAACATGTAAATACAGAATAAGTGAGTGTATATAGTGGAAATAAATCATAAGAAATTGTATATTTTATTGTGAAATAAGACATTTTTGTGCAAATACTTGTGACACTATATGTGGATACAATATACATTGACAACAGTTTTATGTTTATAAATCATTTTGTGAGAACATATTGAACCACACCAGTGAAAAAAATGGGTGTAAAATACTCCATAGATACTGTAAATAATAACGCGAAAATAAATTCGCGGGAACTCGCGCTCCTCCTCCGTCGCGCCTGACTCACCACGAGCGCACAGCGGTCCAGCGAAGATCAGGTGTGACGTCATCGACGATCTTCTTGGGTCATTTACGTCCACGGTAAGTGTAATTAAATTTTTTTATTATTTTTCCCGTGCTCAGGGAACACAAATAAAGACATTAAAAAGAAAAAAAAAATTGATTTTTTTTTTGTTGCGCATGTGGGTGTTAATTCCATTTGGACCCCTAGCGGTTTGAGGGTTAAAGACATGTATGCCTGGGAAGGCGGGGCCTCTCAGGGTAGTGCCTGCCCATGCCATTGGCCCGGTTTCTAGATCACCTAGTTATGTTTAAATCCATTAGCCATAGGCTTGGGATTGGCGGAGTTAATTTGGGCCTAGGAACTTGGGGGTGGAGCCTGTTCCACTGGTAAGCGTTTTTAATACAGAAGAGTTAGTGTGTCTGGGGACTCCAATTGGGGTGCAGGTCAATTGACCTGCGGGCAGCAAATCAACATCATTTGGCAAGCTGCAGTATTGAAGGTAATTGTGCTACCAATGTTCTTGTATATTAGTATTACTATCCATTGCCTCGTAGGTGTTATTCAGAGTAGGCTATATTTCAATTGTGATTTAAATATACAGTTCCAATAATAAAATAATGTTAATGTCATTTTGGTGAGTTATCTGTCTCCTTTGATTATTGACTGTGTTATTCATTCTTGTGATCTTCAGTTGCTGTACTGGAAATTTACCCGTGTTCTCCATCTTATGAATAATAAAGTCGCTCTAGAATCTCCCGTTCAGTTCAGTAAGACTACAGTATTAATCCATTCAGATTCAATTACTTGTCTGTTGAGTTCCTGATTATTGAGTCCCTTCCTTCCTGGGGACCAATAATATAGACACATTCATTTATGTATGGAAGGTGGTGGCAGTGTTAATATATTTAAGTATAGAAATAACGTATTTAACCGTATCCTTGTAATGTCCTCCTCATTTAGTATTCAGTTTATATTCGTGGCAGTCCAGTGAGGGGGTCATACTGGACTGTAACAGTGTTGAGCTGGGTTATTAAGTGAAGAGAGAAAGAGAATTATACAGTGGTCAGAGAGACGATCACAGAGTACAGTGAATGATTACAATATTATGATTAAGGGTAGTCAGGATTATAGCAATGGTACACGGCAGTCAGCAGTAGATGTTTTAGTAGTTATTACATCAGCAGTGCGGGTCCTTCTATAAGCTAGTCCAATTATTCTGGCAGTGCGTTTTAGTGCATGCAATTTAGAATCATTATAATAAGCATAAGTGCTATGACTAGTGTAATTGGGTTACGTGGCCTGGACGATGGATCAAGTGATTCTATAAACTGGTCGATAGTATCTGTGAGCTCATTGTTAAAATCTTCAACTGATGAAGGCTCAGATGAACTGTACCATTCTGACACATGAGCAACAAAATTGTCACGTTGATCGATGAGCAGAGCCAGCCTCTTCCGCTTGAACATTCCACCGGGGAGGATAGAGCTTCCAATGCTTACAGTGGCTAATATGGCCAGATGATCATACGCCATATCTGGCACTATTGACGAGGCGCACACGGTGTGGGAGACGTTGAAACCGAGACATAGATCAAGAATACCTCCGTAGATATGCGTCGGTTCAAGGTCACCCACAATCTGTGCATCATCGTGACTACCTAATAGTGACAACAGTTGGTTGCCGTTACGATTATTGAACTGTGAATTACCAATATTCCTATGCCTAGCGTTATAATCACCTATAATGATGGTAGGCTCAGTCTGAATACAGATAGGAAGGTCAGCATAATTAAGTTACAAGGAGTTGATTATTTAGTACATAGTTGTTTTTCTCTTAAACTGGATGATAGAGGGGAGTCTTCAACGTGATTGGGAGACATACATACATACATGCATGCATGCATTCGTACATACATACATACTACATGCATGTGTACAGCATACATACATATATACATACATACATACTACTACATACATACATACATACATACATACATACATACATACATACATACATACATACATACATACATACTACATATATACAGACATACATACATACATACATACATACATACATACATACATACATACATACATACATACATACATACATACATACATTACATACATAGATAAGAGAGGGAATAGCTAACCAGGAACCATTGGAAGAGTTTGAGATTACCAGCGGGGAAGTAAGGAAGTTTTACTAGAGTTGGATGTGACAAAGGCTATAGGCCCAGATGGAATCTCCCCTTGGATACTAAAGGAAGGAGCAGAAGCACTGTGCCTCCCACTCTCCATAGTGTATAACAAATCACTGGCAACAGGGGAACTGCCAGAAATTTGGAAAGCAGCTAACGTAGTCCCGATATACAAGAAAGGGGATAGACAGGAGGCACTGAACTACAGGCCAGTGTCCCTAACCTGCATACCATGCAAGCTGATGGAGAAGATTGTGCGAAGAAAGCTAGTGGAGCACCTGGAGTGAAAGAACTTTGTAACACAGCATCAACATGGATTCAGGGATGGCAGGTCCTGCCTCACAGGGTTACTTGAATTCTACGACCAGGCAACAAAATAAGGCAAGAGAGAGAAGGGTGGGCAGACTGCAAATTTTGGATTGTCAGAAAGCCTTTGATACAGTGCCACACAAGAGGCTAGTGAAAAAGCTGGAGATGCAGGCTGGAGTGAAAGGGAAGGTACTCCATTGGATACAGGAGTACCTAAGCAACAGGAGACAACGAGTCAGTGTGAGGGGTGAGGTCTCAGATTGGCGAGACGTTACGAGTGGAGTCCCGCAGGGGTCAGTCCTTGGACCTATACTGTTTCTGATATATGTAATGATCTCCCAGAGGGTATAGAATCTTTCTCTCAATGTTTCCCGATGATGCGAAAATTATGAGGAGGATTGAAACGGAGGACGATAGTAGGAGGCTACAGGATGACCTAGACAGACTGAGTGAATGGTCCAACAAATGGCTGTTGAAGTTCAACCCGAGTAAATGCAAAGTAATGAAACTAGGCAGTGGAAATAGGAGGCCAGACACAGGATACAGAATAGGAGGTGAAGTACTTAATGAAACGAACAGAGAGAAAGATCTAGGAGTTGATATCACACCAAACCTGTCTCCTGAAGCCCACATAAAAAGAATAACGTCTGCGGCATATGCGAGGCTGGCTAACATCAGAACAGCGTTCAGGAACCTGTGTAAGGAATCATTCAGAATCTTGTACACCACATGTAAGACCAATCCTGGAGTATGCGGCCCCAGCATGGACCCGTACCTTGTCAAGCACAAGACGAAGCTGGAAAAAGTCCAAAGGTATGCCACTAGACTAGTCCCAGAACTAAGAGGCATGAGTTACGAGGAAAGGCTGCGGGAAATGCACCTTACGACACTGGAAGACAGAAGAGTAAGGGGAGACATGATCACAACCTACAAAATCCTCAGAGGAATCGACCGGGTAAACAAGGATAAACTATTCAACACTGGTGGGACGCGAACAAGGGGACACAGGTGGAAACTGAATACCCACATGAGCCACAGAGACGTTAGAAGGAACTTTTTCAGTGTCAGAGTAGTTAACGAATGGAATGCATTAGGCAGTGATGTGGTGGAGGCTGACTCCATACACAGTTTTAAATGTAGATATGATAGAGCCCAGTAGGCTCAGGAATCTGTACACCAGTTGATTGACAGTTGAGAGGCGGGACCAAAGAGCCAAAGCTCAACCCCCGCAAGCACAATTAGGTGAGTACAATTAGGTGAGTACATACATGCATACATACATGCATACATACATACATGCATACATACATACATACAAACATACATACAACATACATACATACATACATACATATATACATACATACATACATACATACATACATACATACATACATACATACATACATACATACATACATACATACATACATACATACATACACATACATACATACATGCATACATACATACATACATACATACATACATACATACCTACATACATACATACATGCATGCATACATACATACATACATACATACATACATACATACATACATACATACATACATACCAAAGAGCCAGAGCTCAACCCCCGCAAGCACAACTAGGTGAGTACATACATATATACATACATACATACATACATACATACATACATACATACATACATACATATACATACATACATACATACATACATACATACAAACATACATACATACATAAATACATACATACATACATACACGTCCACTCAGCATATAGCTATTTCAGGACAAAATCCAATACAGTTTATATTGGTGAGATGCCACTGTGATGAGTTTAAATATCACTGGAACTGTAGGTTAATGTGTGACATAGGTGAGGTTAGATGAAGCATCTACAAGCATCAGCTGATGGAGTGTTGTGGAGGCTGGTGGTATTATGCCCAGATGTTGGAGGGTGGATTTGTCCCTCCCTCCCCACCACATTGACCGCAGAACGTCTAAGTTACTTTCCACTCTCGCTTACCAAGGGTATAACCCCCCCCCCACACACACACATGCATCAGATTCGTAACTTATAATATTTATGATTTACCAATTTATGTTACTACACTGACTCTCAATTTCACAATATTGTATAAACTTATTTATTATTTATTTATATACAAAAAGGTACATTGGGTTTGTAAGAATACATTGATAGTACAGTATTTACAATCTTGTAAAGTCACTAGTACGCGCAGCGTTTTGGGTAGGTCCTTAATCTAACAGATAATTTTAAGTAGGTAATTTCTATCAGAATTGATAAATAACAAATACATTGCAAGAGAAAAATGAGATGAGAGAGCTTAGTAAGTATATTAAAGCATATTGTTACATTAAAGCTCTGATTGATTACATTGACAGCTTGATTGGTATTGGTAATTTTGATTGGTAATTTAATTACAAGATTAATAGACACCATACAGCAGATTGACAGCACATATAGACAGCAATGATCACAATGGTAAAGATGTTCAGATTGGGTACATAAAGATTGGGAGACTGGGTAGCAATAGATACAGTAAACAAGATTTATAAACACCATGCAGCAGATTGGCAGCACATATAAGAAGACAGCTATGATCACAATGGTAAAGATGTTCAAATTGGGAACATAAAGGTTGGGAGATTGGGTAGCAATAGATACAGTGCAATTTTAAGGCAAAAGGTGAAAAACTATGAAGATGAAATTAGGTACTTTTTAGTATTGATTTTGAATGATGTAAAAGTTGACAGCTTTTCAATTCAATAGGAGTGAGTTCCATAAACTGGGTCCCTTTATTTGCATAGAATGTTTACATAGATTAAGTTTAACTCTGGGGATATCAAGAGATATTTATTTCTGGTGTGGTGATAAGGGTCCTATTACATCTGTCTAGAAAGAGTTTCAGAGCAGGATTTGCATTTAAGAACAGGGTTTTGTAAATGTAGTTGACACAAGAGAATTTATGGAGTGAAAATATGTTTAGCATGTTTAGGGAGTTAAACATGGGGGCTGAGTGTTGTCTGAGAGTTGTCTGAAACTTTGATGAATCGTTCGTCTATGGGTCATCCAATAATGTTAGCAGACTTCTAGATGTTCCAAAATTTGCTTCTGTAGGTAATGCATGCACATGACTGTAAAGCTGCTGCCCAGTTCGGTAAGTATGCAGCACATGACTGTAAAGTCATCCTCCTTCACAACAATCAGGAGCTCACAGGATGCTCGGGGCTAAAGGCGTAGGTACATGAGGTATCAATGTGTCCCCATGTGTCCCATGTGTCCCCCATGTGTCCACTACTCTGCTGGGCGTTCATAGCGATGACGGCAGATGACAATCGGTCGGTATCGGGGCGCCAGCTGCCTCGCATGACCATGGTGTGGCTGAAAGTGGAAGGGGATGTGGTCTCCATGGGCGCCGACGGTGGTGTTAGTGTCTATTGTACTGATAGATGTTGTGGTAGGAGGCTGTGATGATTGTAGCGGATGGGGGGAGGTTGGCTCGGGATGAGAGGGAAGTCGTACCGCGCGCGCTCCGTTAAAATCGTGACATTAACCGGGATTTCTTAGGACCACAGCCTTGGATTACCGATTACAGGCATAACAAGTGCATAGTGACCCGCTGGAAAATTTGAAAACAGTCATTATCAACGGAACTTTGTGTTAATAGATAATAAACGGGAGACCACGTGTGGTCCAGTGCATGAGGCTTTGTGTACGTGCGTGTATGAGGAAAAAAAAATAGTGAACGGTGATTCGTGGAACAGTGAAGTGGAACGGGTACCACAACAACATATAAGTTGGAAGTGAAGGAAAATCGTGCATAGAATATTATAAATATAGAATGCTAGAAATATAGAATAGTGGCAAGAAGCGGCATCAGTAGGCTGTTTCCACAAGCCACGCGAGGCCTACCCCAGGGCACGTCCCACAGGGATAAAATACGGAAATCATATAGTGTACTATGGAAATGTGAATCTAATAATTAGCAATAAAGTGAGTGAATACCATTGCAAGCCGGAAATTAGGCGGAAAATCCCTTGTAAGAATACAAGCAAAGAATAAATCAGTGTTATAAATCGAGTAGCTGGAAACTCGTGACATCAACCTGGGACGACAAGAGGTCACCTGTACCGCACCGGGGACCAGCTTCGCTACCCTACGCTAAGTACCTGCCATAAAGTTTGAACAAAATAACATACATAATATTACAAATCTACGGTATACATATAGTATTATAAATATTAAATATATAAAAATATACATATAACTTTATAAAGAGTTAAAAGGACTGACATCAACAAGTGATCCACACAGTAAACCACAAATACAACAATACATCAGAAAATGGAGAGGTGTGGCGAGTGCTCGGGAGTACTGGGAAAACGTAATGTAGGCGTAACGTGTTGCATCTGTAACATGAGATTTCACCTGGGCTGTACAGAAGTATCTCCAGGATGCACAAAAAGGCAAGGAATTTACTGGGTCTGCAAAGATGACAGATTAATGTTAGAGAACATAACTAAACTGATGAAAAACATTCCCGAGTCACAGAGATTACCATTCACAGACAAGCTACCAGTGATATATGCAGACTGGGATAAGACAACATTGGTTAACGACCAAAACCCAGGAACAGATAGTTTAGAGAACCGCAGCAGTAATGTGGAGGAAGAGGGTATTGTAGTACATAATAGCAGCAATATTGCAGAGTCAGGTAATATAAACGATGTGAGCAACAGTGAGACAGAGTGCATAAATGAAGGAATTGGGACGAAAAGCGGAGATGGCTCCAATAAAGAGGTAGACAAGACAGACACAGATATAAATACCTTGAAAAACGCAAAACCGGAACACATTTGCAAATTCTACGCTAAAGGAATATGCAAATATGGAAAATTAGGAACAAAATGCCATTTTCTGCATCCTCGAAAATGCAGGAACATGTTGGCGAGGGGTACATGCCGTTTTGGAACAGGGTGTAGATACTTCCACCCCAAATTATGTCAATTTTCAATTAGGGACAAAAATGCTACAATCTTCAGTGTCCGGAATTCCACGTGAGAGGTACACAACGTTATAGACGGGAAATCAGTATGACACTACTGGCAATTTTTTAGAGGAAGGCAGAAACAGAGCAGAAAATATAAGAGAGAGGAACAGTCAGATGGAACCACCACAGGATTACAGAGGGGAAGGGAGATACCCACAAGTCTGGAATACACATTACCAACAAACACACAGGTACTACACCACACAACACTCGCCCCACTACCGAAACTGGACGAATCACTTCGAAAACAACACACCCTGGACGCAAACACAGTGGCCCCCTTACCAGAGCCTCAGATATTAACACCAAGTAAGGCATCCAGCACTTCCACTACCACGATAACATCATTTATATTTGCCAACATTCAAGGTATAAAAACACGCAAATCCAACAAAGTTCACTTTATAGATGGTCTCCTTCATGAGGCAAATGCAGTGTTTTGCAGCCCTAACAGAAACCCACACAAAGGACTACCATGATGGTGAAATATGGATCTCAGAGTACAATCTTTTCAGATGTGATAGGAAACACCGGCTTCAGGGTGGGGTCAGCCTATACATCAAAGACACACTCATCTGTACTGAGCTGCTAAACACCTCAAATGATATGGTGGAAGTGCTGATAATCAAAATAGAGATTATAAATGTAGTTATTGTCCTTGTATATAAGTCACCGGAGGCAAACCCTCAGCAGTTTAAAGACCAACTAATGAAAGTAGAACACTGCTTGGAAAACCTCACAAATCCAGCTCCGAACATCATCCTGCTTGGGGACTTCAACCTACGGCACCTGAAATGGAAGCACCTGGCTAATACAGTAATATCAGAAAGAATACCAGGAAGTAGCCTTAATGAACAGGCACATGCAAATGACCTGCTACGGATGTGCGACAGGTTTGCCTTAAACCAGCAAATAGTAGAACCAACCAGGAAGGAGAACACGCTGGACCTCATTTTCACTAATAATGATGAATTGATCAGGAACATAATGATTACAAATACCTGTTACTCAGATCACAACTTAATTGAAGTTATGACAACCATGGGGAATAGACCTTCAAAACCAGTCCAGATTCCCGGTGGAGGAGATTTCAGCAAATTCAACTTCAATAATAAACAGATAAACTGGGAGCAAATAAACCAGGACTTCACAGAAATAAACTGGGAAGAACAGCTAGGAAATGCGAACCTGAACCAGTGCCTGGAAAAAATAAGCTCAGTAGCACTAGAAATATGTACAAACCGCATCCCCCTAAGAAAAAAGAGGAAGAGATGCAGATTGGAACGAGAACGTCGTTCCCTATATAGGCGAAGAAAACGAATCGCGGTACAACTTGAGAGTCGCACCCTATCTCAGGAACGGCGAAGAAGGTTAGGTAGCGAAATAGGAA